>JANIJG010014551.1:34550-89300 GCA_024611175.1 Megaceryle torquata
GGGGGGGGGGGGGGGAAGGGGTTTTTTGTTTGTTTTTTTTTTTTCCTAATAAACCCACAGAGAAACTTTGAAGGAAGGACAATAAAAGCAAAGAAGTGAACAAAGCCAGTTTCCTTTCCATTTTAATCTTTGTTCAGGGCTGAAAAAAACAAAATCTGGCTGGGAATCAGATTTTGTACTGGGATGAGCTGCCATGGAGGCTATTTTTTCAGTCCCAATGCACAAGAGCAGGACCACAAGCTTGCTAATTCACTGCACTAATGTAAAGAACGTAGCATAGTTTTGAAAAATGAAGAAGCTATCTAAGACAAAGAAAAGTAGTATTGATCGATAGGAAATAGAAATTTCTAAATGTAGAAAAACACTAAGAAAGGAGAAATTAAAGACATGGTAGGGAGAGGAATGGCAGGACAATGCAGAGAGAGAGGTGCTAGGACTTTTGCTCATTTTTGAAACACATTGCAATAATACAGGTCTATAATGAGGCAGAATAGTAACACTTGTAGCAGTACCAAAGACAGGGAAGATGACTTTGGTCACTGTTTCCCATCTATATTTGGAAAGAAGATATGTATACCTCTCCCTCTGCTAGCTATCAAAGTTCATAGCAAACATCTACTTGGGATGACTTGTAAGCTGTTTGCACCCAAGATCTGTAGCTTAATAAACCCTGGGACTTCACATATGCTCCAGAACACTGGAAAATTGTGTAGTTGTAACAGAGTGTTGTAAAATATCTGGCCTAAACATTCTTACTGAGAAATAACCCAAACCTAAAGAACTGAGTGGCTGATAAAATTCAAAACAAAGTTATCTACCAAAAGTAGATTTGAGAGAATTTGAAAAGTGGTTCTGTAACAAAATGCAGTAGATGGTCCTAACCAAGATATTCTTAAATGATTCAGAAACAAATGTAACATCAATGTTGATAAAATCCACAGATGATATAGAGAATAACCAGGTAATAAACATTAAGGACACAGCAGAAATCAGAGTAAATACAGACTGCTTGATAAGCCAGCAATATTCAAGATGTACCTTAACATACATAGCCAAATGCAAAATTCTGCCATATATACTGAACATCCGCACAAAATTACCTTTGAAAGGGGGAAGGGCTACAGTTCATTAATGAGTGAGCTACCACTGTGATAATGTGGTTTGAAATTATGATTACTAAATGTATATTAATAATTTCCTTCTGGTGAAACTGGGTATAGATCTACTATACACTATTTTTATTAGGTATTAAGTATTAGGGACTATAAATTATACTGCAGGCAAAAAAAAGAATGGCTTACAATTGAAGGAAGAGCTTATAAAGCACATCAGAAAGATAACAGGAAGGAGACTTGTTTAGAGAGTGTATGTACTGCTCAAGAAGAAAAATGCTGGTAGTAAGAGAGTGCTTAATCCAGTTGGGAAGCCAGAGTAATAACCTGTGCTTAGAAGCTAAACCATGCAAATTGAAACGATGCTTATGTCTTAGAAATTATTAGCCAGCGAGCAACCAGAGGATGCCTGATTCTCTGTCTGAAACTATTGGACTGGCAGTTATTCTGGGATTTTTTTTAATTTTTTTTTTTTCTGACCACAAATTCCACTCTGGAACTAGGAAATGACTCGATAAATCTTTATTTTCTAGTGGAAAGAGTTTATTAAAAAAGTTCCTAATCAGCACTAATCAAGTCAGGAATTGTGCTATATACAAATTTCCCCAAAGTTGAGCACGGATCTATTTATAAAAAAACCCCAATGGATGCAAGAGAATAAAATATTCCAATATATATAAAAATATGTGCCATATATGGTAGACTCAGAAGATAGCAACCAACTCGTATTATTGCCTTACACAGCTGCTCTTTGTGCTCAAGAAATACAATATATGGTTTCATCCTGAACTAAATTCCTTCTCTGTGGACGACCTGAGGAAATGTGTATTCATGAAAGGAACAAACCGAAGAATGACACACATTGCACAATAACCTTAACTACATTACATAACAATAAACCTGAATTAACCTTAACTTCATGGTATTCCAATAGAATTGTGTATTAATTTCTGATTTGAGAGAGCTTTACTTGTCATTTTATGTATCTCATATATTCTTGCTCAACCATTCAAAATGAAACTATTTTCCAGCTCTAATATTCCATCATATTAAAACAGTATTAGAGACAGAAGAAATTTCATATACTGGAATTTTTCAATATTTTCTAGTGTTCATAGAAGAGACTACAGTTAGAAAAAAAATAATTAAATAATTTGCCATAAAAGAATGCAGTCTGATCAAATCAAAAACATCTTGCAGTGAAAATGTAGAAAGTTAGTAATTTTGTTCATGTCAACTGAAGGCAGAAAGAGTCCATTTCAGCTTGCATTTTGAATAATTTCCATTCAATATACATTTATATATACAAATATAAACAGAACAACCACAAATGAAAGGAATTAACACATGAAATTAAAGCTACTTGACCCTAAAAAGTTTTACAGCGTCTTTTTACTTCCAAAGAAATTTCAGGACAACACTGTGTGTTGTCTTCACAGGACTTCTCTGGATGTNNNNAAAATAAATAAAATAAAAATACATAAGATATTTGTTAAAAAAATACCAGCACAGGTCTTGTTAATATCACAGACGTGGATGGGGGGTTTATCACAGTTCTTTCATCTCTCCCATTCTGTCTATGCTGGTCTGATCAGGAGATGCTACTACAGGGATCTTGCAAGTCTTCACTAATAAAAAGCTCTTGTTGTGACTTTATCAGACAAACAACTTCCCAGCATAGGAAAAGAAAAGCACATCCTGGATTTTCCACTTGCTTCAACTGAGGGCTCACCCAGCCTATGAGCCAATGTGACAGAGTGATTTGCAGGTATCTGAACATACTTGCTCCTCTGTCATTCTCATGTTGACATTCATTGTCCCCTGGCAATGACAATCTGTTACAGCCAGATGTGCTAACATGAAATGCACATCCACGCTATTAGGCTAGACATTTTCCCTGCAAAAATAATTTATTTCTTAGAAAATTGCAAAAAATAATTTAAAGACAGAAATGCAATATTCAAAAGACTCTTCAAAGGCATAGTTACACCAACAGGCAGAGTTCCAGTATAGTGATGCTGATCTCTGCCTTTGCTATATTTACAAAAAGATTACGTAAACAAATAATGTAAAGCATGTGAGGTTTCACAAGTAGCTCCTGGGACACTATTTCACAAGGAAGTTTTGGAAGTTGTGTGCTGTCACTTTGACAGTTACAGAGGCAAATCAGCCTACAGGAACTACTGTAATCCAGCAAGTGAATACCAACGATTTAGTAGTACAGCACACATTCAGAGAAAATGAAACCCTGCACATGTTCTCTGTTTACCTCCAATTTTCCATTTTGCACTGATACAGAAGGGTGGGAAGAGTTTGTTTCAAAATCACTGATGTCAATTGCAGAAAAGTTGACACTGGAAAGAAGCAAAAAGCAGGTAAAGTAAAATGCAGTAGGGTACAATCAACAGAAATAAGAATAAAGAGAGATTATTTTTTAAAAATGGGATCAAAGCTAAGAATAAACCAATCCCCAAGTCCTGTTCCTTTAGACTGCAGTGTCTGTGGAGCAGGCTGACTCTTCTGACAGTGCAATCTGAGTTTATGGAAACCTGGGCCTCGTGCAGCCCGATAAACAGCTGCATCAGCCTGTAGCTATACCAAGCTGAAAAAAATGATTTTACCTCATGGTTCTAATTAACATCTTACTTGCTCCTTGTATATCATACAAAACCAAGATATTAGGTTAGAATCAGAGATACGGATAAAGAGGTTAAGCCCCACACAACACCTACACTGTTGCGCAGATGAAGCCCATTTTTGCCTCTGCAATTTTTCTGCCTCATATCTGTTTCCATGGGGCAGGTCAGAGGGTTCCCTCTAGCCACAAAATCTTAAACACCCCAGCCCTGGATTCCCCACTGCGATTACAAGGACTGCCTAGTTTGTTTAAAATTTTATGTTGAACTATAATATTCTATTTCCTAGTAGAGATCAAGGACTATCCAGTAGAAATTATTTCTTTTAGCTATTCATCACAGATGCCCCAGATGCACCTCAGCAGTCTTTCATTTTGCTTTTTGGAATAAATTTCTCTAGACTTGGAACAAAAATTAATTCCTAAAAATGCCCTCCAAAGGCAACCAAACAACAGTAACAGCAGCAAAACAAACTCTCTGACACTTATTAGAAGTGTAATATTCCACTTCTTGGCAATTACTCTAGCGTTCAAGCAAAGAACAAGAAATATAGAGGAAAAATCAAAATTCATTCCAGCACTGCATTAGATACAGAGTACCCAGACATGATACAGTTATTATGCGCAACCATTTCAATTACAAAGACTGCTAAAGCATGCAGTTTGACAGCTACTTCATACAGCATCTCTTCAGCTGATCTGACAATAAGGATCAAGGCTTGCAGATTAAGTGTCAGCTTCCCAGTCACCTGCAAATGCTACCATTTACTTAAAAAACTATTTTCTCATTTTAATTGCATTGTGTCCACCTGCTAAATCTGAGTTTCTTTCAATGACAAGCATCATAACCCAAACACATCACTTGAAAAAGTCGTTACTTAAAATATACACTATCTGCAATGTGTTTCAAGCCTGTATTTATGTTTGTACAACACTAGATCATCCTTTTATGTTGCAACATGTTGTATATTGCTTCAAAATTAATGAATATTATGACAACAGAAGTATTATCATGAGAATTGTTTACTCTTTGGAATTTTAAGAGTATTCAACAGCCTGGTTAGCATTAGTTTCTGTAAATTAATTTTGAAATCTGATAATAATAGTCAAGGTCTATGGCAGAAGAGCTTTCATAATGTGACACCTAATTATAAGACAATCTTAACTATCAAGCATATAAAAACTGTGTCAGAGATCCCAACAAATATGCCTAATTAAATGCCTCCAAAAGGGAAAATGGAATCACTTAGTAGGCTCAATTTTACACTATCCAAACAACAACAAAAACTCTCTTTCCCCAATGTTTCATTTGTTGCTTTGAGATGTATGGAGTATCTCAGTGGACCAGTGGCAGGAGCAGCCTGAAATATCCATGTATTGTCTAGAGAAATCATATTCCCAACAAGAAATCAAACAATGTAACATTTTAGTTTCCAAAATACTTTTTTTCCAAAAGACTTCACAGGTGTTTTTAGCAGAAAACTCATTTAATCACTGTCTCAAGAACAGAGAATTTTCTCCATATTTTTTATGAGAAAATACAGTTGTTCATAATTGTTATAACTAAGGGAACATAAACAAAGTGATACCATGTTTCTTAGCATAAGCAAGTCAAATTACATTAGCAATAAAACACATATTCACCTCTCAGCCACCAGGACATGGTATTAGTCTTCAACTATTGACCTTTGATTATACTGATGAAACTAAAGGGAGAATGAGTGTATTTTTATTTCATTTTTATTTTTGTTGATTGGTGAGAAAGCACTCGCTAGATGAATCATTATGTGGACAAAATATCAAGATGCAAATTAAGCTACATGTTTGTATAATTATGACTATGAAATGTTTTCTGCATTAGTAACTGATGGGAATTTAAGTGTGCATTTAGTGAAATAAATAGTTGGATCCTAGAACAAAAAAAACAAAGATAATGCAGTAAAATCATCCTCTGTTCAAGTTTTGTGTGGACAGCATGAAGCAGTGATAGGAACAGACATAAGGTCTGCTCCTTTTCAATGATTTCTTGAAAGCTTTGTTTGTTAGGTGCGCAGAGACAATCAGGTAATTGAGGAATTTTGTGTTTTGAAAGTACTATTTACGGCAAACTCTGCAATCGTGCATCATTCACTAGAAGGAGAACAAGCAGTATCACCTGAACACAATCTGCTGGCCATAACTACAGTTTGGTGCAACAAACCATTTTTCTGGGTTCATTCTTCCATGTCTCTAAAATTGACGTTTGTCTGGAGAGTCCTCGCTATGCAAAGTTCCCTTGGTCTGACTTCCACCTCATTGTCTATTCCTCTTCCCCTCCACCTCAACATTTCTTTAATGAATTTTTGCTGTCTCCCACCTTACCTAGAGGCTGCTATAATATTCTTCAGTGCTCAGATTCCAATATGTCACCCCTCCTCATTCACTTGGTACCTTTATTTACAGACAGTACCAGCTTAATATAGCACACTCACAAGTTCAGCTCTCAGTCACTTTTCTTTCCAATTCCAGGTATCCTCCAGTCCCAGAACCAGCCATCTCCAGCTTATCACCAGTATATCAAAACCTCAACATTTTCCAGTCTCTTCTTCTAAGAGCTTCCTTGTTGTCTCTCTCTCTCTCCTTCATCACAACTGGAAATTATGCTATTTTCCCTGTTGTTTGGATCCATAATCTCAGGTTTCTTTCTGGCGTCCTCTTCTCACACCTTCTTCCTCACACGTTTTCTCTTCTCAGCTCTAGTTGCTTCTAATCCCACACAGATGCATACCTTCATGCTACTGAGGTACAGGGTGAAGGTGTCCATTTTACCCAAATGAACAATGATAAGAAGGATTCAGATGTTGCTACCTGATTCACAGCCACCCAGAACCTAGAGAAAATGGGAGTCCTAGCAGGCACCTCCGTCCGTTCTCTGTCTTCAGCAGCTGAAAGCACTCTGCTCCTATTTCTGGCCATATACATCTTAGAAAACTAGAAGATCATTTCATTGCCCCACCAGAAAGAACTCAGTTTAGGACTATACATCTGTACGTGCTGCTGCCGCTATGTACCCAAAGCACTGATCAATTAAAAAGCATTGAGGTGCTGGTGGATACTATTTCATACTCAGGACTTGGCTGCATTAGGACGTGTCAAGGGACAGCTGGCACTATTTCCTGCCTTGTCCTGAAGAAACCACCAGCTATTTCTTTTATTTAGAAAAGAGAGGAACAGTAACAACTGTTTTGTTCTCAGCTTTCACTACTTGTAAATACTGTCCAGTTTCACAGGACTTTAGGGAACCAGACAGTATGAAAGGCCACACTGTTTCACAGGTTGGTTAATACATTTCAAGTCAAGTTTTGTCTCCCTGATTCAGTGATTTTCTCTTGTCCTCAGTAATGTTTCTAGCAAAGGACAATGAGATCATCTTTTAGCTCCAGTCTACTGCTTGGCTAAATACACTTGGCTAAAGATTTAGCAGCTTGCTACTGTGAGGAATAACCATGCCAGTAAAGATGCTGTGATGGCTATGGTTGTTTCTTTTTTTTTTCCTTTTATTGAACTGATATTCACATTTTACACTTTCAAGCTGCAAATTTCTCATCTAGTCTATTTATCCAAGGGGACAGCTTTTAAAAAGACCAAAGAACTCCCCCAAACAATCTCCATACTCAGAAAAAAATTTATTTGCAATTATTCTTGCAATTATTATTGTCTTTTTTATTTACTTTTAAAATCAGAATAGGGTTCATGGTGCTGCACTGTTCCAAACTTAGCATGCTTTTCTAAACTATCTTCTCTCACAGCTTACTCTTGGAACACATGAAGCAACAGTTTGGTTATTATCTCACTGCTAAACCCAGTCTTTTCATTCTAGAAAAGTAATTTGAAACTTATTGTTTCAGTCTTTGAGCCTTGTAAATCCCTTTAAAAAATAGTTGGAAGTAAAAAAGCTAACATTATGTGATACCTTCTCCCCTTAACATCACAACTAATATTATACCTGATTACTCACAACTGTTCTGTTTTCTTAAAGAAACAATAGCTATAAATATTGCTTCCTCTTCATTGTGTGTAAAACTAGAAAGGAATGTTACAGCCAGGTGATCCAACTTCTCCAGTAATTCCACCCCTTATCTTAGCTACATGCAGCCAACTAATTGATACATTATGGATGTTCACTTCTTACTGGATAGCAACATAAAGTCATTGCTTAAAACACAGCTAGAGTAAATGGAATATCTTTTTGTTTTCAGTCTGACCTTAGCCAACTTTATTTTATGCATTGAACCTAATATAGTTTGTACAGTCAAACAAGAGAACAACTCCTATCAGCCTGTTTTCACCTCTGCTTCCTTTGAACACCATTAACTGTTTAATGGGGCTTGCCTTCCATGGAAGCAAAGCAGGGAGTGAGTAGTTAATGAGACTGAGAACTGCATAATTTACTTGGAAATAGTGAATTCTGTATGTTTGGGAATAAGTGCATAAAAAGAGATGTTGCTTCACTTCTACACAGCACTAGCCCTATAAACAGCAACTAACTACAGTAGCTAGAGATAACCATCACCTTGCTTGTCTCTGTGAATTCTTCCATACAAAAATGCCTCCCTGGTTGGCCAGCCACCAGAAAGACCCAGGATGCAGTAAGAAAAGTGTAAGTTTCTTGATTATTAACAAAAATAGATGGCCCATGCCAGGGAGAGATGGGATTCACTGCAGTAGGAGCACATAGAAACTCACCTCACCATTGCTTATAGGGGCAAATCCAGTATGGAGAACTTTGCAGCTTACCAGGCCAGAATTATTAGTCAATTCCCAGGAAAACATTTAAAAACAAAAAGCTAGGTTTAACCTTTGCATTCCTCCTTAAGAATACAGTTGTTGGTGGTTTTTTGTGGGTTGTTTTTTTGGTTTTATTTTTCTAATTAATTAATATCAGTAATTTGTTGTAAAGTCATATTACCTTCTGGAAAACAAGTTCCTAGAGACAACTGCAGCCAAAATGTGTGCTAAGGTGGGACATTTATGCCAACGACTTTTGTCTGTGACACTCCTGGAAAGTTAAGACTGCACTTTCTAACAGGGGTTCTAGGCACTCTCATGTCCTCTCAAAGATGTTTATTAATCTTTACTATTACTATCTATTTTACATAATTGACAATGATGTATTGATTCCTTAGATATTCCTAGAGTAGTATGCACACATTTCTCTAGAGTTCAGGTTAGTCCTTATAAGTAGCAATCATACACACAGTCTGTAATGTGTGCTTCAAATTTTTTAAAACATAGTCTAGCTGAGCAAAGTGTTTTCAACACAGAAAGATAAAAGGATCCAAACTTCTTCACTAAAATATTTCTACTTAACTATTTTCACTAGACAACAAAAAAAACCCACAAGGTGTACAGTTAGTAAACATTTTTGCAGCCTCTCTCGGCTTTCTATAATTTCTTGAGATGGCATTGAGACAAAAAAGGAAAGGTAGCAAAAGTGATAAACTATTCCTTGGAAACAACACCAAAAACATTTATTCAAGTAAAATAAAAAATCTAATTTAATAAAAATGTTGAAAATCCCAGAGGAAAAAAAATCATTTCTGTAAAGCATGAAAAGGTGAGAGTCTAGTTTTGATCAATTAATTGAAACTTCTTCACCATTTTTATATATACCTTTGCCAATTAGAATATATACATTTTCAGAGAAGTCGTGGCCTAGTCTAGTAAAGGGCTTCAGGTTTGCTTGCTATTCAGTTCAAAAGGTAACATTCAGTAATCTAACACAAAATTTTGGTATTTAAATGTATTTTAAATGGGATCAGTATTCTTCCAGTGATTAATGCCTAACAAGTCAAATACCATTCTGAATATTTTCAATAACCATTGGATGAAAGATGAAGGATGTTTATCAGCACTATTGCTGAGGAAAAGGCTTTGAAGTTAGCACTATTACTCAAGTAGTAATTCCAATAAATTCTATTTATTTCTCTAGTTCCCAACCATGGACTAGCATCCTGATGTCCAGCAGCATTCAATCCCACCGCAGAGAGATCACGTGTATTCTGCCTGCTCTCCAAGGGCTGCATTGTTGAAATACACACTGACCCTATCAGTTACATTAGAATAAAATTAAAGACATTTTACTTTCCTAAAACATATTTCCAAATTTCTCCATCACAGTAGGTTACACTGAGATTAAATTCAAGAGTACTACAGTACTAGCCTACAGATGACTCTTGTATGTGGGGATACACATTCTCACTTGATTTAAAGAGTAAGAATTGAGGAAAGAAGAATATAAATAATAAACATGAGTACAATCCATCTACATTTTTATTTTCTAAATATTCTTTGTACTTCTGGATGTTGCAGTCTTTCAAATACCAATGAAATTATCTCCTCACAAACTGACTGATATTATAAAATGAGTATTAACTGCATAGCTGCATCTTTTATCTCCTCACTTACATTTTAGATTAATAACTAATTCAGCCCTCTTAAAATACACAAGAAAAAAACAAACAAACCAAAATAAAACCTCAAGTGGTTGCCAAACTTAGCAGGGTACTACAAGGTACAAGACGTTCACATTTATATTCATCTGTGCAAATGGAAAGTATAATACTGAGACGCAGTGGCTGTACTTTCCAGATAATTATATTTTGGAATTGCAATGAAGTAAACAGACTTTCTTCTCTGTGGTGCAGAATTTCTTACAGCTAAAGATACGACATCTTACTGGTGTGAGCAGATAGCATAGTCTAGGGGTTAGAAAAGCTGTCTGCACTGTGAAAAACAGCCTTTGAGCATTCCTCAGTGCTACTTCCTATGCATGAAATGATCACATCTTGAAGTGAGCCATAATGCTGACCTTGAGACTATCTGCAAAGAACTAGTTTTTCCTTCAAGACTCACTATGCTGATTGTGCAAAAAAAGTACATCCAAGAACATACTCAAGACAGGGGTTTGGGTAATGTTTCCAAAATGCAGTCTCCATCTATAGAAAGACTCTTGACCACATTCTCATGAGGGGGCAGTGCTCATCATAGCCCATCTTCCCCTGTCATATATTTGCCTCCCAGACACGTTTCTCTCTCAAGTGTTTGTATCTCAGATATAGATATGGTCTAGAAATATTGCATGGTGCCCTTCATGAGCATGAAGGAGGAGAGGTTGAATGACCCCTGTTCCACTGCCTCTTCCAATACACAGGCACAGGGAAGGCTATAAACAAATAAAAGGAGGGTTTGTACTTAATGCAGACGTAGTTAGACTGTGGAAGTCCTTGCCACAGGATACTGTAGGTGCTGGTTCTTTACAGTGGTTCAGAGAGAAGGTGACCAGGTCAGAGATGAGAAATACTCTGAGGTTTCTAAAGACATAAAAGCAACCCCCGCCTCAGGAAGCCACCAGCATTAGAGGCCAGGAGATTGAGGAAGGAGCAGTTAGTATTGTACATTTTATGGTTTTTAACACATTTGCTCTGGGCTACTTGTAAAAATACAAATGATAAAAATAGTATAGAAGCAAAAGTCTTTCCAGCCATGACTACCCTAGTTTTGACCTTGTACAGACATTGCTTTTTAGTTGCTGTCTATGCAAAAAAAGTATTTCACACACCTGCCTCCAAAATGGCATTGTCTTAATTCACATGCAACCACATACAAACCTGTTCCTCGAATTCAAATTAATGTTAAAGATATGTTAGCTTTACACAAACCCAGAAACCAATATATAAAAGAATTAATTTCTGGAAACAACAGGTGTTTTAACTGCTAAGATAATTTTATGTATTGGATATTCAAGGAGAAGCAGGAGAATGTGAAATACAATTTCCTTGACTTCAGAGATGAAACACTTTATGTTCTAAAAATTCAAAATAAAATGTCAAATTTCTTCATTCTGTATGATTTTGAGTGAAAACACTGGTGCAAGAGAATGGGAGGGCAGAAACTGTCAGATCCTTTAGTCTTAAGACAAGGGTTACCAAAAAAATTTGGCATGTACTTGCTGCTTATATCAGAGGAATAAAGGGCACATGAAATCTTGCTGAGAAGTTGATAAAGTAATTTCAAAAGTACTAAGACTAATGAAAAATAAGAATCCTATGCACGAGAGATAAAAGTATGTAAGCAGACCCCAGCTGACAGGGCACTGCCATGCTTCCTGCACCCACCACTGCAGTATGAGAAAAAAAATGGAAGAGTGACAGAAAACACAGGGCATAGACTGTCATTTGTCCTAATTATTCCACAAGAAAATACAAAGCTGGGTATTTTTTTCAATACATACTTCCTTTCCCTGCCCAAATATTAAGGCTTTCTTTCAATGGATGCATCTGCTTCCTAAATTCAGAAAATAGTGTAATCAGAGAGTAATCAGGACAAGATTTTAGTCAGAAAATAAAATGTTTGTTATTTTAAATTTTTGTATCTTTTAATTCAAAATGCATTTTTGACCCAAAAAGGCCAAAAAAAAAAAAAAAAGTTGGGGAGAGGGAGATACAGCAGATGTAGACTTCATATTAAATTACTTGAAAAATAATATTAAACATTTTGGGTTAAATAAAACATTCTCATTTTTTGTTCTTGTTCAATGTGTTCTTTCACTTTTGTGACACTGTTATGACCAAAGTTGTTATGTTACCTTCTATATTTTCTCAGTGTTTTGTATTAAGACTCTTGGTCTAATTTGACTGATGAAGAAAAAATTGAGTATATCAATTGTGAAGGCTTGAGCATTACTATAGACCCTTTGTTCACTGCAGGGATTAGAAAGTAATTATGAAAAAAATATATATATTTACATTTAACCTTCTCTGAGCCTGAAAATGCAGGGTCTTGTGAATTTTTAATTAAAAATATGACAGAAATAAAATAATTCCCAATTGTGCTTTGAAGATTATACTAACTTTTGGTTCATTTCAATACTGAAAAATATTACTAACTTTGTTCATTACCAGAAGTCTTAACTTTGAGTTGCATCTTGAGGGCATTTTATGAGATCTGCCTGTATGTGTGGTACAATAATTACTTTTTTGAAGCACACTGGCAAAAGGAAATTAAGTCAGCAGGTTTATGATCTCAGAGCTTTTTGATTTAATTAGAAATCATTAACAGCAACCCTCACTACTCAGTTGCTGAACATGCCCAAATAGAGATCTTAAACCAGAAGCTGTAAGCTTCAGGCTTTACAGCTTGCTCGGGTTGAAGATATATGGCAAAATTCAAGGTTTTACTTGTGTTATAGAGTGGACAGCAAACATGAAAATGAAATGAGTATCATTTTTTAAAAATTCAAATGTTGAGCCTAATGTGATTAAAGATTAAACTTAGTGGAAGTAAAGCACCCTCTATTATATTCCCTTCAAGAATGTGTTGTGTATTAAGTCTGTTCCTGATTTATAGCATTAGAAACTTTCTAAATCACACATTTTAATGCACACACTCAGTCACAGCTGAATCACTCACTAATGCGCTTTATTCCCTGATGAGCTGGCCAATTTAATATCCAGGCTGATGCCAGAATCTCAACACAATGAAAGCCCATTCATTGACATTCTGATGTAATATCTAATAACAATTAGATTCTTTTTCCTTGGTATTGTATCTTTCTATTGTCATTGCAACAACAGATGCTTTTCTTATAAACCACTGAATTTACTCAGATTTAAATGTCAGGTGGACCAAGTGAATGCGCAGTCCATGAACCTGCACTAGGGAAAATGAGCTCACATCTGTCTCATTTTAATATATTGTATTTCCATTTCACTTACTTTCAATTCTTAGCATAGTTTCAAGCAATTTTTCAATTTGCAAACCAAGCAGCATCTTAGAGAAAGTTAGGTGATTTGTTTCCTTGCTATATCAGAAAATATATTGTTTGTTGGTATATTTTTATGGTGTCACATGAGATCGCAGCACAATACTGCTCTCAAACACATTGTTTAACCACACAGCAGAACAACATGAAAAACCACTACGCAGAAGTTACCAATGCAGAAATTCTACAGACAGGTTTCCTGATGAGCACCACTGCATAATTCCACACATCATGTACAGAAGTATAAATTTTATACACTGAATAATTAAATGAATGGGATTTCAGAGGAGCAAGTGCGCGCACAGCCAGGCTCCAGCAATCTACAATTATATGGGTTGTAGTTCTGGAGTTTAACAGATATTTAGTGATGTGGGTAATGACTCAAAGTGTTTCTAAAGTAATTTAGTATCTAGGGAATTAGGTCTTTAGATGTTTTCTGATACATTAGTTGCATCTTTAGGTGTGTCAGTACATAAAAAAACCCAACTTATTACTAAATTCAATATCTGCAGATTAAAATACTGACTTGTAGGTAGATACCAAGTTTCCAGATCAGTCTCCATATAAATTAATTAATGTAAGCAATATTAAATTTTAAGAGCATGATGAACAATTAGTTTGTCTGATATTCTTAGAGTGTGGGGGAACAAACAGTAAATTCTGAAAGTCTAAAATTATGCACACATAGTGTGAAGGGCAACTACATTTGTCCTAAAATATAAGGCAATCTCAGTTGCTATAGTCTTATGAATATTTCAAAGTGGTGGCCAGTATCTTGTAAACTTGCAAATACAGAATTTTCAGACTGCTTAATCCAAGGTTAGTCTGTTTATTCCCAGTCTTTCAATATTTTCTTATTGTTAGGAATTTTAAATGAACATTTTATTGTTGAGTTCCCTGGCAGTAGTCCATGCTAGTTTGGAGTGTAGTCAGAATACAAATGAGAAAATTAATTAGTTGGTGACAGTTTGTAATATTAGTTTTCAGCTGCCACTTTTTATTAGGTCTTTCATTTTCTGGATGTGCACAAAGTGATTGACAGCATATTTCAGAAATACATAGGATGTTTTAAAAAAAATCATATGGCAGAACAATATATTTTAAGTCACTCTTTTGAGTGGAAAAAAAAAGCAAAATAAATGTCATATTGTACCAAAGTTGAATGAGCATACCGCACTAAAATGCATGATTTTATCCTCTGTTCTGAGAGATTCCTTCAGAAATGCCAACTCTCACACACTATAAAGTTTTTGAGACCACAAAGGAATAAATTTCTTTTTCCTTTTTCTCAAAAGGTCAGTTGCTATTATAGCATGACTGTCCAAATGCTGGCCTACAGATATATTTGGTATGTCAGTGCCACTGCTAAAACCCAGTGGCTCTGTGAACCACTGTAAAATATGCATTAAAAGTGGAGTTAATTACATCAGGAATAAGAATTTTGCAGAAAAAAAAAATAAAGAAAATGTTAATTCCTTTAATAACATAGTTAGCATAAAAAATATTTATTGAAGAATAGATTTAGTAATTTTACTAGAACATCTGGATAACACTTCCACCTTTTTGAGTTTAACCCAAGTAAATATGCTACCATGATGGCTTTCTCACCACAGTGCTTCCACTTATTTTTTTATTTAATCTTGGCATTTCATCTCATTTATATTCTCTTGACACACAGCAAAATCAGTTTTTAGATCTTGATACAGGATTTGTAGCTCTACTATATTACTGTGCAAATGCAAACATGCAGATATTAAAATGTCACTGTTTCAGAGATGTCTTTGGTGCAAATGTTATTTAGATGAAAACCAATTCTAACAACAGTAACAGCTCTTGTTCTGTAAAATTTCATTTTAGTCCAGGCTGTTTTAGAAGTCTACAGCTGTTAAACGTCGTATCTCTCTCTGATCCCTCAAGCTGATGCACTTTGTTTGTTCCTATAATAAAACATGTGTCTGTCCTTTAGCTGATTAGTGTATCAATGAGAATGTAACAAGATATTCACTGTTTCCAAAGGTTTCCCCATCAAAGAGAACTTTAAGTAGCTTTGTGAAATTAATCTTTGTTAAGACCTCAAAACTGCAGAATCATGGAGCTGAAGGATGTTGTTGCTGTCTTGAATCTTGCATAATTAGCGTAAGTGGTCCAGGTACGCAGTTTTGTCTACAAAATTCCAGTGCTGTACATATGTCAAATTACCACCATCCTAGCTTTTCTAAATATTTTTTATTACCTTACCTAAGAACCAGTTCTTAAACATATAGAAAAGTTTAAAAACATTTCACTTAAATTTAAAAGAACACAGGTCTTTGCAATAACTATATAAAAGACTTTATCAACCTGGACAGTAGTGGCCCTTCACCACACAGATCTATCTGTATCTATATGTGCCCATGCCAATGATTCTTCTCTGAAAGTTACTGCTCAGAACAGTCACCAGCACAGTGCACTGGGCTGGGCATTCCTGGAAAGCAATGAAAAACCCATGCATTTTCAAAAGTACTTAAAATAGTGCTCCTATTCTGCTGAGACTATGAAAAGCTAGATTTACCTATACTGGGAGAGAGGTACTACTGCTTGAACCCGAGAAAAGGACCCACATTTCAGACTGGCATTTTATTCTAGCTGAGATCTGATCCCAAACCTTTATGTACTGTGTAGAGTCAAGAATAATTATTTCTGAAATGGGAATGCTGCTATGATAGAATCTGAAATCAGAATCAGAGTAAAAGACAGAGCAAAAGGTTATTTTAAAAAATGAGTTCCAAAAGTAATTTTCATTTATTAAAAGGTTTTCTATAAATTGCTGTAAATTTTTATAAATTCCTTGACACAAAAGACTAAGTTTAGTAATTACTCTTGAAATTACTATCCATTCCACTGCATTATTGTAAAGAAAAAAAAATTCTTACATAAAACATATACTGCAGATACTCTAAATAGTCATTGTAATGAAATAATTAATTTTATCTAGTAGGTGTAAACAATACTGGGTTAAAATGATGTATACAACAGCTACAATAGCTTGTCAACTGTTTGTGGAAAGCTTGCATGACATCTTCCCAGCTGTCAGAAGCTTCAAAGGATTTATTTTTTTTTTTCCTTGCCATTTTAAACAAATGTTACAAAACACATATGATATCACCTGCTGCTGCAAGGACACCTGTTAGCAGACTGTACTCCATGCACACAGTGGGGAAATATGGACACCAAGCTCTAGGCTTCAAGGCAGCCTACGTCTGGGAGCCCTCTCTCCATGTGCCTCCCTGTGGCATAACTCCCCTCCACAGTCAGCAAAGTTCACTGTGTACTTGTGAAATGCAACACAGCAGGCAAGGTAAAAGAAGAGGGACATACTTGTACCTCTTTCCTGCTATCTAGATTTCTTTATTCAGACTGTGTAGGTAGACACTGATGAATGTAAAAATCAGTTTAACATACCTTTTATACCATTTATCTTACAGCGTGGAAACAAACATATTAAAACCACATTGGATCTAAACTGGCCAGATTTAAATATCTCTTTCAAAAGATCTGTGCAAACAGTCAAGAAAATATGTAGAAAAGCAAGCAGAGAAATTAAAGGAATAGGCCAAATTGAGATAAGAAACCACGTACAAATGTCCACACACAATAGCATCTTTACTAACAGCCACTCCACCCATAATCTCAGACTAAAAGTCCAACAGGTCCTCGTGGACTACCCTCACTATGAAAAGAAGAAGAATTTTTTACTTAAAATAACCAGGAATAATAAAATGTAGATCTCCATTTGTGCCAATATATGTATCAGAGAATATATTCTATAAATTAAAATTGGCAGCAGTCAGACATATTAAGTTGGTCCTTACAAAGATCCCCTAAAATTCTCAGTGATCTTTTATCCATGCAGTCACAGGATTATTGACCTGAATTGGAGAGACACTAAATGTATTAAATGTACACTCTGAACTCACCATAGGGAACAGAGGCTTATGTTAAAAGGTCAACGATGTTAATTCCCTGCAAATGTCTTTTGCTCAAACATGAATCCTTAACCAATTCAGATTTCCTAACCACCTCCTTCTTTTCATAAAATTCTTGCCACACTTTAAAGGTGAAATAAAAACACTGTCACAGAATCATAGATTGATTTGGTTGGCATGAACCTCTGAAGGTTGCTTAGGGGTTTGTTAGGCTGAGAAGCCAATACAGTCAACATAGCCAGAGGAGAAATAAAATCACAAACCAAACCCTGATATAAACTTAGGCTTACGTATCTAGTCTTTGCATGTCCAAAAGCACAGCATAGCCAGCTACTTCTCCATGTCAAAGGACCCAATAAAGCAGCATCTAAGAGACTTCCAAAGCCTCAATTAGTGAACTAAGTCTTCAACTAACAAATGCCATCTGCATGAGGTTTACTTTCTTTTACAGAAAGGATAATTTGAAACTTTAAAAGAATACACACATTCCTTTAAGTTTTTTCTCTCTTCCTTATCTATATTCTGCTGCATCACAGCACTGACATCAAAGGTCAAAGGACTAACACTTTTCACTAAAGCAGTAATTCAACTTTAAATCAACTGCTAAGGAGTGTTTGGGAGTATTGCTGCTCTACTGCTTCCCTGGCTGGGCAGAGGAAAGCATGACCTCCACAAATCTCTGATTTACAGTCAATTGACATGTGTTTAACCATTTTAGCATTAAATCTGTTATATATTCCAATGGTCTCTTCTCCTTCAAGACTTCACTGTCTGATCAGAGAAATTATAAATGCAAACTCTGCATTCTGATTAATGAGACATAAACATCACAAGTAGGCAGCAAGTGACCTTTTTTGTTCATTTATGCAAGCCTTCCTGTAATCAGCATCACAAATATTTCTGCAGAGTTTATCGAATCTGCACTGGAGCAGAATCTATTTTAGAATGCTGTTTTCCTCCTATTTTGGCTCTTCTACAGGAAATGCAATACTGTTACAGGTGTCTAGATTGCAATAGATGTGTGCTCTGATTCAAACTGTATACAGCCATCTACCCCAAGTTAGTCCAGCTAATTAGATTTGGGCAAGGATTGCAGATAAAAATAAATAAAACAAGATTTAAGGAATAGAGTGTAAAAATACTGGGAAAAACAACAACAAAAAAAAAACCCAAACAAAAAACAAGTCAATACAACTCTGAAACCAAGATCTGAAAGACACAACTAAAGAACTACCATATAAAAGCAATTTAATGTAGAATTTTTGCAGGTTAAAAAAAGCTAGAATACAAATAAAAGCTATTATGCAGAATACATGAAAAGCACCACATCTCTGCTTATCCTGCTTTCCAGATTGTACTGTGGCTAACAGAGAAAGGAAGACCTCAAAGGAGGATCCTCTTCGAGGTGTTAAACACACTCTGCTGCATTCATATTGCTTAAGGTTTCATAGCTACTTTTGGAATAGCACAAAAGCATAACTCAAGGTGTTGACATCTAAGGCTGAGCTGGTGATTTTGCTACTGGGGAGTTTGAGAGACGGGATGCAACCCCTGTAATGTCATTACTTAACATACTGCATATCAGCCACTATAAGTAATCCAGTAGCATCAAAGGCAAAAAGTTTTTTTCTGACACTAGAAACAGATACCGGATTCTATCAACTCAGATTAAGTCTTGATGCTGGATCGGGGATGTGCAGAGGAAGAGAGGAGTACTTAGTGAAGTGGTGCATCTACTTCCAATATAAAAGCAGCTACCACGGAATATTATCAGTACCAAACCAACAAACATACTCATTATCCTGAGGAAACTATCAAGAAGACAGCAGGAGGATATCAGATCCACTCTTCCCCAGGCCCTCTGCAGGTGAGCTCCTAAGGCATGGTGGGCACCCTAGGAGAGGCTGGAGAAGAGAGAATATAGCATATAGCAGCAAGCAGTTTAAGAAGGAAAAAAGTTCTGCTCTCTGTATAATTTTTCAGCTACTCCATGGAAATCATGACTACAGTTCATTACAGGAATAGAGGAAACAGTGCTGAACTTAAAACCTAACGAAGTCCCGATATACCAAAACAAGTATCCTAACTGACCTTCCTAGAAACTAGAGAAAAGGCTGCCTTGGAGAACTATAACAATTTTTGATCTCAGGGAGGTCTAGATAAATCTGAGGTTGTTGAGGATATGGCTGAGATACACTTCTATGAACAAAAAACAGGGATCAATTTAAAAATAGGTAAAAAAAAAAAGTCAAGCAAAGCTTAGTGGAAACCTCATGAAATTTTGTTTTAACTAGGCTCTTAAGAAATGTTGTAGGTTCTTTCTAGCAATTATGGGATTTTGCAGTATTTGCTGTAGCCACATACCTACGTATCCAAACAATGGTCATGCAAATCAGTTGTGTAGACAGAAGAACACTAATTTAAATATTTAAGAGGCAGAAGTCAGCCATGTAGAAGACTTTTTCACGGTACATTAGAAACTTCATAAACAAAAATCTATTAGCATTCTTCTGTTCACAAAAGGTTGATTTAGAAGAGACTAAATGAATTAATAATCAAGCTTAGTAATGCATATAATTACAGAAGAGTCTGCTATAGAAGGTACAGGCATGGTTGAGAAAGTTTGGTTAAAATACTAAGACTCTACTAGTTATTTTCAAAGGAAATGAATCATTGTTGCAAAATGTTATTTTGATGTTGATCCAGAAAATGTGATTATTATTCATTTTGTATTAAGAGAATATGGGGGGGTCTGCTTCTATCACTAACAAATACATGAATGAACTGGCTTTTTTCCTCAGAAGATATTTTCTGAATGAATAAGGACATTAGCTCCGAGCATGACACATTGCAGCAGCATGCTGCGCAAGGCTCCTCTGTGACAGCAGAGAAAATCAGTTTCCCGATTTTTCCATTCCATTTCTTTTCTTAGAGATCTGTTATGTCTGTAAAATCTTGGCAATGGTAAAGACAATTATGTGCTGGATAGGACCTGTTGTGACTATCATCATCACTTGTGCGAGGAAGGTATTATGGTAAGAGGAAGCACTATATGGCTCCCTCTCTCTCTTTGCATTCTGTCACAGAGCCCCTTCTCAGCCTTGCTCTCTGCTATCCAGTCTGCTTTCTGCTGTTTCTATGGTGGAATAGGTCATCTAGTCACCGCCAAGTAGGAAATCTCTTAACAGCAGGGGCAGTTCCCAGAAAAGGAGGGTTTGTCATCAAATGCATCAGCAGCATTGGCACCCTTCCCCAGTCCTGTAGAGTTAATTGCTCTCTCTAGTTCAGTATTTGATGTAAACTCTCCAGAGCTTAATGAAGCTTGTTGGTACAAGAATAAGGAGGCTGCACTCATACAGTTATTACTGCCCAGGCTGTGCAGATTGAGTAAAATGCAATTTCAACCATCAGCACTCTTAAGATGGCTTCTCTCTCAAATGCATCAGCAATGGTCACCGTTTACAGAGAGAATGACATGTATGCTTCTGGCAGCCATTCGAAGTAGAGGTGCTGTCTTCCAGCCTGTGTTCATCATCAGCTCAGCACCACACTGTTACAAATAGCACTTCAGAAAAACAGTACAACCCTGTACCATAAGATTCACATACACAAGTATGATTTTACTCTTATGTGTGCTCCTATATCTTTCAGAGCTAGGATGAGGGAGACTATTTGCACATAAAGGCTCTGTCCATTCCATGGGACTTATCTTCAGTCCTTCACGTGGTCATCTGGAAACCAGGAAGTCCTCAGACTCAATAGATAAGATAATGATGAATAATATTTCTCTTTAAAAGGGCTTCAGGATTATCTGAGAGAGCAAATAACTCCTCAGAGTTTTGCTTCATGCAGCTGGTAATGCAGTAGGCCAGCACTGTTGTTCATTCCATGTCCAGAAATGGAACCGCCCCCTCTGTCCCAGGGTCCTTGCTTTATTAGATGATGCAGTGGTGCAAGGAAGGACAAGTGGCTACAAGGGACATGCAGGCAATGGAGTGAGTAACACAGCAAAACTACAAGCCTTTGACCAGACTGGTAGGAGAAAGGAGGTTGAAAAAAGAAAAGGTATGCTACAGAGTCATCATTATGGAATTCCTTGAGGAGAAAGTAGTGGAATTACTTCAAGTTTTCAAACAGATTAAAGCACCTATTAAAAAAAGGGAAACACTAAAGAGCAAGCAAACCAGTTTGGAGGCTAATACCAACTTCACAAGTATTAAATAGGAGACATTTTCAGTTAGTTTGTGTGCTGAATACAAACCAAAGTCTAGAGATTAAATGTCAACAAATGAAGGCAAAGCATTAATCTATTGTGCCATATCACCACACTCCCAAATCACTAACAAGCTACTATCTATCTTATCTCTGCTTCACGTATTGACAATCTCCATTTGTTTCATCAAGAAAAGGGCCAATCCATTCAGGACTCAGCATACATCATCCTAAGTAGAAAGAAATACTTTTTAATAAACAGCAGCAAAGTGACTGACTTTGTGCTCTATAAGCAGACTGTGCCTTGCTTTTGGCACAGAAGTATGTAGTAGAAAAGTATTAAAAGCATTCTTTTCTGCCCTTTCTATATACGTATCTCTCAAACACACACACTCAATTTATTCTCTTTGGAGAACAGCAGGAACTGTTCCATTTCCATACCTCTAGAAAAGAGGTATGAAAAAAAAAAAGTCTGAAATCATTTTTCTTTCACAGTCCACACCAGTACACCCAAGTGCTCATACCAGCTGTTGAGAGCAGCAAGCTTCATTCTCTGCACCTTCGGGTAAAATCATGTGACCTCTAGGACAACCCTTCTAGCACCCCATGGCTTGCAACAAGATCTTAATAGGACATGCCTTTCAGGGAGAACAGGCTTCCAAGCAGACAGCAGTGTTATATATTGATAAAGAGCTATATTTAAGAGCTTCTCGTGAACTGCATTATACTGGGGAAGCCACTATCTACATGAGGTGCCTCAGAGGGGAGGAAGAGACATTGTTCTTTAAAATAATTATCATGATTAATAATGAATGAGACAGTTCTGTATTTATTTCATTTCATACCTGTAGCTAACATTCCTTAGAAAGGCCTTATGGCATCTAAGACATCTGTCCTCAACAGAGAGAAGGTCATAAAATGAGCAATCTCAATAAAACTTTAAAAATTCTCCATATTTAGCTCCCTTTTAATCTGCAAGATGCAACACAACAGGCATGTACAATAGGGAAGCAGAAAGGCTCGTCAGCAAGCGATGACAAGGTATCTGGACACGGGTTATTTACAGGTGAAATAAAGTCAAGGGATTCCTGTCTCTTGTCCACTCTCAATACAGCAGGTGTGAGACTAATGGTTATAAATATGTAAAGGGTGAGTGGCAGAAGAATGGAGCCAGGCTCTTCTCAGGGACATCCAATGAGAGGACAAGGGGCAACAGGTGCAAGCTGGAACACAGGAGGTTCCATGTAAACATTAGAAGAAACTTTGTCACTGTGAGGGTGACAGACACTGGCCCAGGCTGCCCAGGGAGGTTGTGGAGTCTCCTCTGGAGACATTCAAAACCCACGTGGACACGTTCCTGCGTGACCTAATCTAGGTGATCCTGCTCTGGCAGGGGGGTTGGACTACATGAGCTTTCAAGGTGCCTTCCAACACTGTGATTCTGTGAAATTCTTCAACAGGAGAAATTAGGTATTAAAAGTCAAAGGAAAAAGTTGGATGCTGTGGTCATGGTGATATTTATAATGTAACCACTACATCTTGAAGTCGAACCTTCCTGAAGCGTAGACTTTCTTGTTGCTTTACAATACCAGCAGAATCGTGCATTCAGAGCTGCTACAATTCACCTTCAGTTTGCATTCAAAATTATTTCTATGTACTTGAAAAGTCCAACACCCTTTTTTTAATTTGAAAACTAAGATTTCTTAATACATTTGTGTAACAAGATGATTCTTTGGAAAACATCAGGGTGGAAACCAAAACAAAAGCATCACAAAATACACAAGATCCCAAGTACAGGTCACCACCAGGGACAGATAATAGACTTGATTGACCATTAGTCTGTTCCAGTGTGCCTGTACTCAGAGTCAGCAGGGAAGAAGGAGGCAGGAAAAGAAACAGACTGAAGATTAGAAAAGAAAGGAGAAAAATGCTGTAGGGAAATCAGCTAAAAAGAGAAGCTTCTCAGTCAGTTTCTCACTAACATTTTATCTCAATACTATGGCCAAAAATAAATATTTATGCCTTGCCAGGTTAACTACTCTGCAAACAAATATATTGCAAGCTGGGCTGAGGAGATACAAAATCAATGCTATAAAGATGTGTCAATGCTAATATTGCCTCCTATTTCTACTGTTTACAGCAGTTAACCTGCACCTGCTCTGAGAAGTCAATAATTATCACATCAATAATGAGCATTAAGGTCATTGTGGCAAAAGCAACTGGGAAAAATTTGTAGTTTTGTTATGACACAGTCTGAAGACGCATGGCACTTTAAACCAAAAGTGGACAGTTTGGCCAAAATTCTGCTCTGACCACCTGCACACTTATCAAGAGTAATTTTTGTGCTGCGTTTAGAACTGTAACTTGAACAGCAGGGCTACCGAATTTAAAAAAGAAAAGCCGGAGAACAGGATGCCAGAAAGCTGACTAATAATAAAGCTCTGATAAAAGCATTAGTCATAACAGAATAATCAGATAAAATCAGAAGATGAGTTCACCAGTAAATCTGCAGAAATGTAACATTCCCGATGCTGAAGAAACAGCATGAACTATTTACTAATGCAGTGCAGTATTCGCACCCTAATGCATGACTGTACTCTCTAATATAAGTGCAGTATAATTAGTTAAAATAATAAATAAAGTGACAAATCCTGTGTGTTTATCAGGAAGTGTACAAAGCAAGCAGATAAAAGTGCCTTTACCTGGTAATATTTCAAGATTGTTCCAGTGCATGCCAGACATCCACAACAGTTTACATTCATGGAAAAGGGATGGGCTATGTTGATAAGCACAAAATCAGAATGATAGGAGCTTTGGCTTAGTCCTTAATGCTAAACTCTCTGTAAATGTGAAAGCTGGGCTCTGGAGATAGCAGACAAATGTCATGTTTGAACAAATGATATTGGGAAAAACTAACTGGAGCTCTCAGAAATAGAACTGAAGTGAGGGAGGGTAGTTACTTCCCAGATAGTATCTTTACTTCATTCAGGACAAGATGGAGGAACACAGATTGGAAAGATCACTATATTGCTCAGTCACAGAGAGAAAAACACTTTTAATGGAATTAGAAAAGTTTGAGATACAATAGGCATATTTAGGTCACCTACACTATCCTCCATCTCTTCTGGAACTGAACTACAGCATGTGAAAAGTGTGCAGATAAGCTTTCAATGACAAGAGGAGATTGGGAATATGCAAGAAGCCAACAGAAGTATTCATTTCACTGCTTACATGAAATAACATCAGTATAGCCAGTAACAGCTATATTAGCCAAGACAGTTGTTGAGCATGGCCGGTATTATGTTATGCTTAATGAGACATCAAAGCTTGAATCACTGTACTCAAGGTCTTTGCCCTCATGGGTATATTTTTCCTGCATTATTCTGAACCTTATTTTCTGACATGCATGTCACTATCTAAATATTTAACATAGGATCTTACTAGGTAACAGGCTGTTTCCTTTCTAGCTAGTTCCACCTTTTTGTTTTCTTCTTCCATTTAATTAAATGTATAGGCACTTAAATACCTCCCAATTTTAGAAACAGAATTACACACACACACACACAAAATACACCAGCACAGTTAATTTCCTACTGGGCCCTACCACTGACAGGCTCTCAGCATTGTTGCCATTATGTTTACAGGCAAATATACACATTTCAGTTTCTCAGTTTTCTAGCATTACCGAGGTTCTCATTACTCCAGAATCACCAATGCCTCTCTCCTGTATTTTTGGTACAATTTATTCATACAGCTACTTGCAAGCCATGTTAGTCTCATTTTTCTTCATTTATTAAAATGGGTCTGCTTTCTTTCAAGCAATGTTTGATTTTCAGTACTAGTGAGCAATGTACTAGGAAGTCATATAGATATATATATACATGCACACATACATACACACAAACCATTCATCTGTCTTGCTCTGCAGTTAAAATATCAGCTAGATTAGAATTCATTTGTTTTATTTTGCTGTTCTAACCTTACCAAGTCTTAACTAAGGTCCTACTTAATTTTGTTTAATCCTTTCTTCTTCTCTTATGACCAGCCAAATTTTGAGAGATAGTCTTCAAAAACCCACAGATTAAACACAAGCAAAACAGGGCTTCTGGAAACAGCTAACAGCCAGAATACCTTTTCTCTACAAAATTTTCCCAGTGAACTAAATTTAGAAAGTAGAGGAAAAAAGAAAAAAAAAAATAAATTTCAAGCACAGCTCTAGCTGTACTTCTAGGTCCATGGAATACAGCACTAATACGATAGGAAAATAACATCTGATTATTAGTTCAGGAGAGTATGCATGCTAATACCCAAAATACGGCATTTCTTAGAGGAATTTGTGCTGTGCCCACTTCTGGCAGGGGGAGCACCAAGCACTTGGCAGCAGCATAGACAAGCAAACGCAGCTTTGTCTTTCTTGCCCACCCTAAGATGCAAACCCAGCATGAGCCCTGCACACCCTGCAGGCGACCCAAGGAGAGCTGCAGAGGTTCTCAGGGGGTCTGGCAACTGCTGAAGAGATAACTTAAAAAGAAGCAAAAATACCTAAAGATCCAAAGAAAAACGTTGAGCAATACTCAGCACAGCTGCTGCAGAACAAATGAGGTCTCAATTACTTTTTTTTGCAGAGGTCACACAATGTGCAGTTTCCAAGTCCTGATGCAAAAGAAAGGGTTTTCCATTACCTCTTACACCAGTGGAAAGTCTCTTCTACATAGCAACCCATCCTGGGAGCCACGGTACATCTGCAACTGAATACAAGCTCTCATTTAGTCATAGCCACGTACAGCATCTGAATACCAGAGATACAGCTTTCCTGTGCAATATATGTAGTAACTTCCACAAAACTTAAATATTGGGAAAGCACCTGTTGTGTTTATTACTGAGCTGGGAAGTACTGTAAAATGGGACACAGCATTTCATGTGGGACCACCAGCAAACTGATACATGGAGAATGTTACATACAAACTGCTGTTTCAGAGTCTGGTGCTTGCCACAATTTAGGAAGAAATGTCTGAAAAAATAACCTGGTGCTAAAGTAAATTAATTTAATGCAAAGAAGTGAAGCTTTTCATACAAAAAAAAGAAAAAAAAACCACCAATTTTTACTCATAATTCTTCCTCCCTTTTTTACATATCACAAACCCTGGCAGGCCAGTTGGTTCAGTGTCCCTCTTTGAGGGATGGTTTCTTATATTTCATTGCTTTACAGTGCCCTGTAATATCTATTTTAGCCCAGGACACAGGACAATTTTGCTGTTCTGAACAGCTGGGCAGAAATCATACGATACGCTTTATGAAATCTCCAGTATGCTGAGGCTGAGTTTTGTTAACCCCATGTTGTTATGTCTGCTTCCCACTTCACCTGTTTAATTTGACTTCTTTAAGTATTTGTAATAGAAGTGGAACTGCAGTCACCAGGAAAAATTGATTTGAAAGACAAAAGACATTTTAAAGATAAATCCTTATTACTATTTGTAGATGCAACCTCACTAGCTGCACTTAAATATACACAGTTGTAAATCTGCAACCATTTCCTCAGTAACAAGTATGAATGTCACAAGTTTGTTTTCCCACTAGCTATAACCATCATTATCTATATTAAGGAGACAAAAACCTTGAAAGCACAGCCCACAGAAGACTAAGTTCTCAGAGGTAAACACCAGAGAAATGCAGTGTTGTAGGAAATTTCTGCATGCTTTATTGGAAGACCACCAGGTCTTTAGGCTGCACAATCAGCTGCTAATGACATAACATCACAGGAGACTGTAGTGATAACTGCAGAACAAAAAGCAAGAATATGCTGCAATTGCTTTTTAACAGACAAGGTTGCAGTCAGGACATACCACGGTGTTGTTTTAAAGCCAAAATTCCTCAAAATCACTGCTTTCCAAAGTAAAACATTGCCCCCAGATTTAATAAATCAGAGCTGTAGTTTTAGGCCACATAGCTCATTTCCAGAAATTAATATAGTTGCACTAATCATGATGACCTTTGCCAGCAATAATACAATTTAGAAAACATTATTCCTCTCATTCACATTCCCAGTGTTGTATGTTGGTTTGCATTGCTGCAGACAACTGAAGTGACAAGCGAAGCTTTATTTGGAGCAATACCAGGAAGAGGATTTAGTTTAAAAATCACTGCAAATTTTCTGAACTGCTTTTTGAGAAGTTGTATTTAGTATCAGGTTTTTAAAATATAGTACTATGAATTCCAACTCCTTTATTTTGGAAGAGGTTCTTCATTATAAGAGTAGTGAGACACTGGAACAGATCATCCAGAGATGCAGATGCTCCATAACTGGATCTGACAAGTTGGATGGGGCCTTGAGCAACCTCCTCCAGTAGGAGGTGTCCCTGCCCATGTCAGGGGGTTGGAACTAGATGATCTTTAACTTCCCTTCCAACTCAAACCACTCTATGATTCAATGATTTAATAATTCCAATGGAAAACTATTAGGACAAATTTACTGAGTTTTCCCCTTTCAGTCAGATTAGAGAATTACCACCCTATAATTTAAGGTTAAATTCTGCCTTGAGAAAAAATATTCCTCTAAAGATGCAACAATGTGTCATTCCTACCTCATACCTTTCTCATCACAGATTCACGAATAGGGAGAATACTGGAGCCACAGACAAAACATTGCAGGGTTTCAGATACTATCAATCTCTAAAAAAGCCTTTGTAGCTAATATGGAGTCAGTCATTGGTTACAGCAGCATTAAAATAGTTTTAACTTAAGCCAGGAAGAAGGTCAGAGGCAAATACGATTTAAATCATAGTTTGTTACCATCAGTTTTAGTATTAGTCTAACTACAAACATGCAAACATGAACAGATGGAAGAGGACTCCGTGGTGGGGATTAATTTTACCATCTTTCTCATGCATCCTCTCGATGTGTAAATTAAAAGAATAGTACTCATCTCCCATTTTCCATCTTTCACTTTGCAACTTCATAGCACTTGATAATTTAATAATGGCATTTCTAACTTCAGTAGACTAAATTCTGCTCCTAGGTTAATGAAGGAAATGGAAACCCATCAAAAAAAACCATGCAGTGGTACTGTAGAAGGAAAACCAAACTCTCCCTTGACCTTTCCTACTGCCCAAGTGAAATTGAGCTGTTCACCACATCTCACCCACCTCTATCAGCATGTCTTAGAGTGCCCAGGTACTCCCTTCCCCAGGCAGCCATTCCGCTTCTCAATTTGAAGCAGTATCATTCTGTGCCTGTGCTAGAGAGCACACCTTGGAGGTGTAGTATCCTGGAGCATCCCAGTGCTTTTCCTGAATTGGCAAGACCTCTAACCCCTTTGAAGTTTTACCTTCATTAATGGATAAAAATGGATATTTACAGCTGGAGTTGTAGTTTCTGCCTTATTTCCTCTAATTAACACGTGAAAAAGGTAAAGTCTGTCACAAGTTTAACCAGCTGATCATCAGCTAACTCCAAGTCATATTGGACCAACAGGGAGGATGAGGGGAAGGTGAGCAAGGTCACCTAAATTGATGGAATAGCATCAGAAGAAGATAAACTACTTGAAAGGCACTTTTAGTCAAAATCAACACAACTTTGTAAGAGTCATGCTTTGATGCACTCAAGATGAAGCTCATAAGAAGAAACAAACAATACATACACACGTGCAAGTTTGTCTCAAAGCTGACACCTTGACTCAATAGAAACAGAACAGAGCTCTGAGTTTTCAGAGCTCATATACAATGGCCTTGTCCGTATCTAAGTAAGGAGGGTTACTTTAAAATACAGCCCAGAACCAAGGAGATTGTGTTAGTCCTAGTAATTATAAATATTCTGAGCTTTTCCATAACCACAAACTATTAATGTATTTTCATTTCTAACTAAAGTTAAAAGTCACTCTTTTTTTTTAAGTTCTATTTACCATAGAATGCCTTGGGTTAGAAGGGTCCTCTAAAGGTCATCTAGTCCAACCTCCTTGCAGTGAGCAGGAACATCCTGAACTAGGATCATGTTTCTCAGAGCCTCATCAGGCCTGGCCTTGAATGTCTTCAGGGATGGGGCCTCAACCACCTCCCTGGGCAACCTGTTCCAGTGTTCCACCATCCTCATTGTAAAGAGCTTCTTCCTAATGTCTAAATGTACCCTTCTCTAGTTTAAAACCATTTACTTCTTGTCTTATCACTACATGCCCATGTAAACTCTCCAGACTTCTTTTAGACCCCCTTCAGGTATTGGAGTGCTGCTATAAGGTCTCTCCAGAGCCTTCTCTTCTCCAGGATAAGCAGCCCCAGTTCCCTCAGCCTGTACTTGTAGGAGAGGTGTTCCAGCCCTCTGATCATTTATTTCTGTGACCTTCCTCTGGACCTGGTTCATCAGGTCTATGTCCTTCCTGTGTTAAGGGCTCCAGAGCCTGATGCAGCACTCCAGGTGATGTCTCACCAGAGCAAAGTGGCAGAATCGCCTCTCTCGATCTGCTGGCCACACTTCTTGCCTAGGATGTGATTGGCCTTTTGGGTTGCAAGCACACACTGGGTGCTCATGTCCAGCTTCTCATCTATCAGCACTCCCAAGTCCTTTTCTGCAGGGCTGCTCTCTATCACCTCCTCCCCCAGCCTGTACTGATAGTGGGGATTGTTCCAGCCCAGGTGCAGGACCCTGCACCTGCTCTTGTTGAACCTCATGAAGTTCACCTGGGCCCAGTTCTCCAGGTCTCTCTGGTATATGGACTGCACCACTCAGCTTGGTATTGTCTACAAACTTGCTGGTGGTGCATGTGACCCCACTGTCTAGATCACTGATGGAAATACTGAACAGTACTAGTCCCAGTGCAGACCCCTGAGGGACACCACTTGTCATCGATCTCCATCTGGACTTCACGCCAATGACCACTACCCTCTGGATGAGACCATCCGGCCAATTTCCCATCCACAGAACAGTCCACCCATCAAATTAATCTCTCCAACTTGGCAAGAAGGATGTTGTGGGGGGCCATGTCAATTACCTTGCAGAAGTCCAGATAGATCACATCCACAGCTCTTCCCCTGTCAACATCAGCCTGAGCTGATGCACACCGAGTTTTCATTTTAGAGCAACAACTTTTCAGGAGGGAACTTTTAAAGCAAAACTTCCGCAACAAGCTTGTAGTCGTCTTATGTAATTAATGAATAAGAATTAGGAACATAAGTATATAAAGAATATATGAAGAAAAACTTAAATAAATCCAGACAAGATCCAAAATTAGCATAGAGGATTATTGCTTAATGCTCAAGCAGATAGCACAGCAGGAAAACAAAAAATGTTGTGGAGGGTGAATTTTAGGTATAAAAAGTCAGAGGGGGAAATGCAAAAATGCAAAAAGCCTCTCACTGAGGACCTTCTAGTGTAGGCAAAAGTTTTAGACTTCGGAGTTTTCACCTAATGATGACAAAAAGTTCTAAAGGAATAGCAGAAATATAGAATCCACATTTGATTTCATCTATGTAAGGTTTAACCAAATTATTGAATTTTTGCTTTTTTTTGGATTGTTTTCCCTCAAAGCAAAATATATTAAAAATATATCTTTAAAATCCAGGAGACTACATTCCTTGAGGAAGAATTTATCAACAGCAAACAATAAAACAGCAGCATTTACTACTTTAATAAAAAAATACTGTTTCTTAGTTTTGTTTTTTTCCAAGACGCTTATTTTCTTCCAAAGCAGAATTTGCATTAATCTTATCAAGCATTCCATTGTTTTTACCATGCAGTTAGCTAAACTTATTGTGTGCTTGATAGTGTTGCTGAAATTATATGACAGTGCAGATAACGCTATTCACTCACATGTTCAAGCCTGCATCAGTAATGAATATTTCTTAAGCTGCTTTGAAGCTTTAGTTGTGAAAATAGAATGAAAATGTGACTGCTGTCACAGTCATACTGCCAGATTTCTTAATGAGATAATATTCTTTATTTTGTCTTGGACAAAATTTTACAAATAATACAGAAACTGATTAACACTTAAATTAGGCTTTACTGTATTACATTATAGATTAAATTTATGCAGATGTGTTATTTTCCCTCATCCTTCACAGACTTTCTTCAGATATTATCATTTTGTTAATCTAGGTACAGATCTTGAAGACAAAACAAGGAAAAAAAAAATAGATTGATACTAATGATGCCCTGATTTGACAACGTCTATTCTTTCCTTTCCATCCCTAACCTTTCATTACACATCCCCTCATGCTTTCTCCCCCATCCTTTCAGCAGAAAACTATCCAGATCTTCCTCTAGCAGCACAAGCCAAACAAGCCCCAACTTAAAAACAAGACCTGAACACCCATGATGTTTTGTCAAATTCAGAGTAGGATTTATTGAAATAATGTATTTAATTTAATAAACTGAATACATTACTAAATAAGAGGCATCTTTTTTTGTTCAGAAAGACTCAGACTGCAATCACAACCAGGTCAGGCCTAAGGGGTACCACCAGAAGTCCATGAATGGAGCTGACTGCATCCACCATTCCAGGTGTAAGTTAAAATCCTATGTCTCAATATCATAACAGCTCAATTCTCTCCCAGTGTTTTTCCAAATGGTAACATAATATTCTAGAGGTTCAAAGGGGTCTCAATCTCCCTTATTAAAAGAGACAGTAATTAGAACGTACTGGCCCACAAACCTTTCTTTCTGCTCTTCTGATTTTCATATATCCATTTGAAAATCCTCAGAACTGCAATATATTAACACCATAAGTAACAGGTATTCTTCTACAGAATACTGCAATTTCACAGAGAAAATGTAATAGTGAAGTATGGGTCCACATTTTTGTGTATTTATGCATACATATATAAAGATAAGGCTATTCTCTTAGGGGGAGTATATTACGGAACAGTTTCTAAAATACAATTTCTGTATAAATATGTCATATTTCTTACTGTATTAATCAGTGTTTTCCCTCCAGTCATTTAAACTAATTTTTTTTCAAGTGTACTTTATAATTTTATTAAGAAGAGAAAAAAAATAACTCCATGCATCTTAAGTTACTTCATAACCCAGTCATTGCAAAATGCTTTAGAAGAAATGAAGGAGATAAAAAAAGTTTCAGCCTAGCCAGTCACTGAGCTGCTCTGGAGAGGCCAGTGCAGCACTGGTGAAAAAGTATATTGGTTTGAAAAAATATGCAGGTTGCATTTCAGTTATGCAATTACTATCCACATAATATTTATTAGGAAAATCCACTTATTCAAACCAATATGAGTATAAATAAATACTGTAATATATTGAACCACTGTTTAAGTGCATTTTTTTTGTGTGTATTTATAATAGCTTTGAAGGGTTAAATTAAGCTCTTTGACCCTATTGACAAACCAACTGCCATTTTCTGCAAGCATAATCTTCCATGTTTAAGGGTCTCCCATCTCCCAGTGTGAAGTGTAGTCACTAGTGGAGAAGGACCAAAGGCTTGAAGCTCAGGGCTCTTAAGTCTCAGAATAGTAGCACTGATCAATAACAAACCATTTGCAGTTTCAATTAATACTTATCCATATGAAGCTGGTGAGTACCACCTTGATCACAGGGATAGGACCATCTGACATGCCAACCACCTTAGATAAGCTTCAAGGAGAGACTGACAGATCCTGCTCCACAGTTTGAAGCACAGTGATAAGAGGTCATTTGAGTTATGATTCATTTTTGTGGGTACAGCTATTTTTCAGGCTGACACAGTACTTGTCACTTCACAGTACACTTAAAATTCTGCTACATTCCTTTCACTTGTTTGCAATATGCAAGTCAGAGAAGTAATAAATTCCTTTGTCACAGTTTTGTGCTATTTGCTTTTCAGGAAGCGTGGGAAGATGGAAGACAATGTGAGCAATGACAAGGACATTAGCAGAGCAGCCCACTAATTCAAGCTTAAATTACAGAGCTTGCATTTCTCAGCCTAGTCTCAGACTGATGACATGTTTGAACCTTCTAAGGACATGGATATAAGATTCAGAAACATTGCCTAAAGTGTTTCCTTTTCCAAATATGAAGCAGATGTGTTTGACTTTTTTCCAGCACTTCCGCTTTGTTTGTTTTTCTTTCATCAACTTGCTGAACTTAGGTTCTGTTATCTTCCTTAGATTCCAAGTGCTTACATATGTGTAATTCCTGTAACTTGAGGCTTTTGTATAGTTTCATGAATCACTGTGCTATATTTCAACAAGCACAGAGAGAATTCAGCTGGGTTATCTGCCTAAATTGCAATAAGAATTTCATCCCAATGATATGGCTTGAATTGCTATGTTATTTACATTCCTCCTTGGACAATTTACAAACAAATCATTGAAATTAACATAGAATTGTTTTCTAAAGCTATATCAGATTTCTGATAGGATGGACTTTCAAGGCTCCTATATTTATTAAAAAACATAGAACAAGAAATAGAGAAATAAGAACAAGAAATTACTACAATTTCTTCCATTAGCTTCTCAAAAATCAAATCAAAGAGTGTCAGTTCACAAAGTTTTCAGATGAGGAGGGAGTCAGGATGATGTGGTTACTTGCTAGTATTTTTTCACCATAATAATGAGAATTAGCACCATCGATACTCATATTCAATCAGACCACTTGAATTACAGCCCCATATTACAATCAGTAACTGCCAGTGACTGAGGTTATTTATATGTGTGCCATCAGTACACGTACCAGGATAATCACTGTGACCTTCACCTCTCTGCTTCCAAATGATGCCAGCATACTTTAAGGCAGATACTGCTATGGTGGAAAGAGTTCAGTTTAAAGATGGCATTGAAAGACTGACAAAAAGACCTAGACCAAAACCAAAAACAACAGCAAAGGAGCAGTGAAAACAATCATGGCATCCTGGAAACTTCACCTAATATTTAGGAAAAATTCTCATCAGCTTTTCTCAATATTTGATAATTAGTTCTTATTAAACTACTTGATAGTGACTATAGGCAAAGGGCTAATGATGTTAATTGCTCTCATCTCACTGTTACTTTGCACTGCTTACATCTGCTGTTTTTATCAACCTATTGTCTCATCTTAAACATAAACTGTAAGACATCTGAAGAATGACATGTTTTTCTGATGTGTACAGACTGTGGCTAGAATAGCAAGGTCATGTTTTCTAACGAGCCTGCAGGTACCCCTGCAGTACCAACATTAATATAATCTAGGGAGGGAAAGAGCAACCTAACCAATTACAGGAACAAGCTCATCAAAGGAAGAAAGATTTTCCAGGAGAGAAAGGCTGCTGTTACAGCTGGTGTCAGCAATATTAGGAAACTGAGGGACCAAATGTTAGCTGGGACATTCCAAATGAATTCTGAACTATAAACCAAATGGTAATAAACAAAGCTATTTGTCAGTTGACCCCCCTTGGATGTTGTTAACAGGCTAACAGCATGCTCATAGCCTATGGCAACCTGCAGACTCCCAGTGATAAAATCATGACAGCTAACAGATGAATCCTTTCTGAATTCTATTAAATAAATTAATAATCTTAGCAACATCATTACAGCAAAACATCCATCTTCTGCAACAGCTGTTCCTCCATTGCTTTTTGCATTTATTTTCGGTGCTCTTGCCATGCCTTATGCAGTACAACTTAGAGAGACAGAACTTCATCTTATCAATGGCAGCCCTATAAAAATAGATTATTTGCATTTTCTACTTTGTGCAAAAACCAAGCTTTTTCTTGACCAGAAAATTACGTCCAGCTACTCTGTCTCTAGAGTAAGCAGCAATAAAATTTAGTACTGTATAATGAGAATCAAATGCAAACCCTGATCAACAGACAACTCCGTTTCATCTAAAACCTCTGAATCTTTCAACTCAGCTACCAAGCCATTAAATCTATTACGCTATTGTCCACCTTCAGCTGAACTACCCAGTGCTAAACAAAACTTGCTGGAAGTTAAAGTATGCTTTAAGATGTACCTACTGATATCCAATTGCTTCTGAGTCTATTCCAGTTACAATCTGCAACTCTGTAACCTCTCTTACATGACTATTTCCGGAAGAACACAGCCAAGATAAGCAATAAACAGTTATCTTGGGAAAGAAGAGTGACAAGAAGGAAAAATTTCACCCTCACATTGAGCCCAGTGATCACTTTCTCCAACTTACCACCTCCATTTGAATTCAGTGTATTGTTACTACTGGTGATACCCAAGCACTTGTATCTAATTCTGGACCTCAGCAGTTTTGTTTTGCTTTGCCCACCAGATGATGCTCTTTCTAAATCTCCATAGAGAATTTAATTAAACACATTTTTCTATCTCAGATCAAATGACCGTACATAGAAATCTTAGTAACCTTTGATCATTAAAATCACATTTTACTGTTTGATCACACCTCCTATGCTATATGCAACCCAGATAATACTTTGCAGAAGTTTCCCAAAGGAATAAAAATGCACAACCCGCAGGTGCTTTTTCATCTAATGGCTCTGACAATTTCTTCTGAGGTCCCTATTACAGACAAGTATTTAACATTAAATAAACATGCTTAGCATCAGACACAGCCTGCTCTATTTCATCCCTTGAATAATGCTCTTCTCATGTGTATTTACTCTTACAAATCGAAGGAGAGAGACCTGCGAGAGTTCATTTGCTCTGCCAGTTCTTCTGTGCTGTTATTTCCAGTTGCTGCAGAAACAATACCTCTAACTTGTTTTGGGGTTTTTTTAATCCTGTTTCTGCAGGAAAAAGTTTCTCTTAATGGCGTAAGTTGTGAGGCCTCTCCATCTTTGATCTGTCAAAAATTCAGATGTCCCTAATATCTTGCATTCTAATGCAGAGCAGTATTTGCCTCAAATTTTTGTAATGCAGTTTTAGTGTTGTTCTCCCTTTCCCTGAACCGGCCTTGGAACGTACTTCAGAACCTGCTTTTGTCAGACAGAGAATTATTTTATGACTACGCTCCTTTGAGTGCTATGTGCCCTGCACATACATGGCAGTATTTCAGTGTTGGGAGAACACAGTTAAGCCTAATAAATTCCCATCTGCTCTAATTTATATCAGAGTATCTATTCTTGTATTTTATATCTGTAAGATGATGTTTGTCCCATGCAAGGAAGTATTCCCAAGGGCTTCTTTTTCGTCTACTGAGTGCTGCAATGTAACATTGACTGTCAGGAGGACTACTTAACAAAGCATTATCATATTTCTATGCTAAACCTACATCTCCTTCCTTTAAGTCTGAAATACCCCTCCATCCACAATTTTGGTTTCCTGCCCACAGCTGCTGTGGCATGGGAATTCCATGAGAAAAATGTATGATCATTATTTTTCTCCTGCTATTCCCCATATCTACGTTACTATGAAATAATCAGTCAATTGTAAAACATGTGAAAGGAAGAGTGGCACCTAAATAGACATTACACACTCAGAGCTGGATTTTAGTAAATTGATAATTAGCAAGACAGAATTTCAAAGCACAAAGGACATTTGCCCCCCAAATCATATAAGCAGTTCATCATCACATCAGCGTTTCACCAAAAGGACACTCGGACCAAAGTTTGAATCACAGATTTTAAGTAATTCTAAAAATTCATGATTTCTTCCCAAAGATCAACATCAACTAGAAAAATACTTCTGAGAAAGTGAATTTACAGTTCCATTTTTAACAACATCCTCCCAAACCTAGACAACTGTTTAATAATGAAAGTTCCACAACTACAGTGGGAGGCAGGTAGAATTTGGGGACCTAACACCAAAATTACACAGCTGTCAGTTTCTACTTCACCAAAATTCCATGGTACTTTATTTTTAGCTTCAACATTCTTCTAAGTCCCCCTTAAGCTGTTCTATGTAGTGGAAAAGATACTATGTGCCACCGTGCCCAGGCAGGAGTGTGGAGGGAGGAAGGTCTCCCTGACAGCTAGGAAGGGCAGTCCAGGTCCTGCTTCAAGGACACTTGAGTGCTTTATTTAATGATGTTTCAAAGTAAATTATGTAAAATATTTTAAAAATGGCTAGGAGGCCCTTTTCAGGAGGAAGGGAGCTTTATCTTCTTTCTCCAGCTCCAGATAAAAGCCAGGAGAAAGCACTGCTTAGGCTTGCCTTCAAGAGGCAGAGCTTGTTTCAGTGGCCCTTTGCTCTCTGCCCTTGCTGTGTTGATGTCCCCATCACCTCACCGAGATAAAAGTGCACAAAATTGCTTATAGCCACACCATAGACCTTGCCAGGCAGTTGATGCAGATTCAAGGTGACAGGGAAAGAGTCAGGAGCAGAGGGCTGCTTAAACCAAATGACATTGAAAAGCCTTGTTCCAATTACAACCTGATTCTTCCATGCTCCTCTCACGATGTGCGCTTAAGGAGCCAAACTTTTTAAGACAGGGTCATGCAACCCACTTGAGAAGCCAGGGACTGAGGAAGGAGGCATTCATGCTCAAGTCCTTCTTGGATCATGGCCAGAGTATTTTATAGTGGAAGATAAAATTTAATTAAGTTTCGTAGGTTAAAAACATTTCCTCGCTGTTGTTGTCTGTCATAATGGTCTAGAAATGCATAATCAACTCCTTTTTCCCCTTTCATCCACACATTTGTTATTAGATTATTGCCCTTGAGAGCTCAGCTACAGACACTAATTTTTTGTACTTTAAGTGACTATTGAAACATTTATTCTGAGGAAGAAACACACGTATGGCGCAAAACATATTGCACAAAAAGTCACACAAAATACTTCAAAAGATCTATGAAAAAGGAAGTCACCTCACATAACTGCAATGGTAAAATGTAGACATCAATTTATTCACTGGGAAGAAACACCATCATTTACAATGAATTACCAGCTTTATATAGGGTCAGTCAAGCAGCAGACTAACCCCTCTGAGCAAGTGAAAGCATTCAGGCTCTATCCAAACTTAAATCTCTTCTTGATTGGGAATATGGATGCTTAAAATTAGGTTTGAATGGAGAAAAATTTTAATATTTTCAAAGCAGCCTTGTATTATGAAGGGATAGAGGCTGTCCCTGGTCTGACCCATTTTTTAAAGATGCATGGTTACACAGAAGTCAGAAACCTCAGGTGCTGCAGACTCACTGAATCATCACCTCAACCACAGAGTAACTCCTTAGAACCCGGGGAAACAATTCTGTGTGTTTAACCCCGCTTATTAACAAAAATAACACGTTATTTCCAGATTAACAGCCCAGTCTGGGGAACAAAATAGCTGCATATATTCTACACACGGCACCCTCTTCTCACCAGTGTGACCCCTAATATCTTGAAAGGGCAGTCATGGTCACCCTCCAAATGCAGCCAATAACATTACAAATGACAGGTCAATGATAGAGTGAACTGCAAATAAGTGTTGTCCTCCAAATACATATGAATATCCCTTCTAAAGATCCAGCACAGCCTTTATCTAGGGGCAGGAGGGCAACCTTCAACTATCTGAGACTTTAAAAGCACCACTGGTTACACAGGTTTGCTGAGTCATGACTCTAGTAAAGAACAAAACAAAGATGAATCAAGAAGACCTTAGCTAAACTGGGAGCCTGTTTTTCAAGTCCATCCTTTCCTCCCTACTGGAAAGTCTCACCTGCACATGGAGCAGAGAGCAGAAGCTGGCCTTATTCATCTCCAGGAGCAGAAGTTAAGGCATGGCACACTCCACTAGCCTTGCCCTCCGCTTTAAAGAGTTTGCTCTCACCTGGTGCGTAGCTGCTCAAAAGGTAGTTTCTGCCATCCTCCCCCCATTATTATTGTAGCAGGCTACAAAGTTTCCTGAAGTCCTTTCAATTCGCTGGTCTTTGGACCCAGCTTCTCATCCGTAAGAGATGAAAGTGGAAGAGTAAACCATTCAGCTCAGAAAGTGAGGTCTAAGTGGCCTAAACAGCAGGAGTTAATTAAATTCAAGATACATCCAACCCAATTTGAAGTTCTATTCTGGCTGACCTGTCCTGGTGATCAGGTCATGCCGTACAAGAGCCTCAGCCGTTCAGGCTGGAACAGGAAGCAGAAAAGAAACCTGAGAGCAGTCTAACCTGGCATCCAAAGCTCTTACTCAAGAGACACTTTAATTCATATGGTACAATGTTAAAATGAAAGAGATTAGGGGTGGATCAGCAATTGCTACCCTGTCTGTATCAGTGGGGCTCACTTATCAAATGTACATGTGACAATATTTAGGAACAAGATTACTATTCACCACTGTATGAAGGGAAGGTATCCAACCCAATTTAACATATCAGGCAAAGAGTGCCATCAGCTGCCCTACTGCACCACTTTCCAGCCAGGGCTGAGGTGTCCAAGTCAGGCACAAGAGAGAGATGATCCAGTTTGAATTGCACTGGGCCTGATGTGGTCACTAGCCCAGACCAGTCTTAAAATTTGATCTGATGGTTGCCCTCCTGCCCCTAGATAAAGGCTGTGTTAGATCTTTAGAAGGCATATTCATATGTATTTGGAGGACAACACTTACTTGCAGTTCACTCTACCTTTTGTCCACCTAGGCAGTGTAAAGTCAGACCATCAGACTGTTCATTGTATTCTTTGTTCCTCATGGAAGGTGATTTTGGGACTTTTCGGGATCCACATGGGCCACATAGTATCTTGTGCCCAGTAGCATTCACATGCCCTCACCACAAGACTGAGATGGTTATATGAGAGGCTGCCCACACTGGAGGCAAAGGTGCTTCAAGGCAAGCTCTGAAGTACTGGCTTTTTTGCTCTGGAGATTAGAGAACACCATTAAGGATGCAGAGTAGACACTTAGCAAATCTGGCTTCGAGTCTGACTTCAAAGCCATTCCTGCACCACTGGTTAGATGCAGCCTGTGCTCATCTGAAAAGCCCAGAATTAAAAAAAAAAAAAAAAAAAAAAAAAAAAAACACAAAAAAACACAAAAACCACAAAAAAAAAAAACAAAAAAAAAACCCACCACACAAAAAACCACCAAAACACCACACCACAAAAATTTTATACTATCATGATTTTGAAAAAAAAAAAAAGTTTTAATTGAGGACTTTAAAGTGCCTAAAAATAAGAAAACAAAAACAATGTTTTCTTGTTAGTCAGAAATCAACTCCAAACATTCAACTAGAGATTCTTTAAGAGAACTCTCTGCTGCCCAGGGTACAACAGCAGGCATACCCAGGTGCCCTTTCTGAAAGCCCTTGTCAGACAATTTGCCTCCTGGCACCACAGCTTTTCCAGGTACCTATCACTGCTTCCAAGGACATACAAGAAGTAATCTAATTCCTAGTGGGAGCAGCTGTTCCTTAGAAACACATGGCCTGGAGTGTCTGGCTGTGTTGCCTCCCATGCAAAAATCAGGTTTCTCAAAAATTTAATATCCATCACTCCAAATTATAGCACACAGATGCACTAAGGTTTTCTTTATTGTTGTAATAAGATGACCCAGAAAATAAAGATGACTAAGCTCCTGCTTATGCTCATTTGGAAATGAATGATGTTACCTGCTTCTGTTTAGCATGTTGAAGTCTTCTGTACAGCATATTAGACTCCCTAGAATCAGCCCAAGGGGACATTCTTTCCTATAGCTTCATCTGCCTGCTTAGCAAACTCTAGAATACCTGAAATGGAACTATACTTACAATTTTTTTTGAACAAACTCCCTGAAAATAAAGATGAGAATAGCACAAACACCAAATCATCTGTAACCTCTTGCAATGTTCTAGATATACCTACTAAAGCATAAGAGTGAAGCATTCTACTGGCATTTGCAAACTCTGACACAAGCACTAACCAACCATAGAGACAATATGACCACCCACAAATCATAATTCCTTTTCCATCAAGACACCTGTAGCTGGTAATGCACTTCCCACCCTCTTCAATCTACTTTTCACTTAGGACCTGCAATATCACAAAAGTGCTTAGTAGCAGGTGTAAATTCTGTTGCCCTTTATGCCTGCAGATTGCAATGTCTCATCTTTATGCCTGCAATTTATTACACTCACAAAATCTGGGCCACAGTCCCATAAGCCAGATTGAGGCCCTTGGAAGTAAAAACCGTAATGGTCAGTCAGGCTTTTTAGAAAGTTTATTAATTTTTGGTTTGTGCAGACAAATTATGCAATAACCAACAATTTCTATCATGCTCTAATTCATAGCAGATGGGTTGCAGCTATACATACTGCACATTCAAAACTTGGGGTTTTTTGCCCCTGCTCTTTGTTTACAATTTTGTCCAACTATGACACCCAGTAAGGATATTTTGAACTCAGTGGCATATATTTCCTATAGCTCTGGAACTCTGCAAGAAGCTGTGTGCCTCTCAACCACTGCAAGAACTTCAGTGCCACTAATATCAGCAATGTCCACTCTTACAAGAATCCTGCAACCCGAATTTTTTCCTCACTACTCTTCACTACCGAGTAAATTCCCTGTACTTTTGATTAGAATTATGAGAAAACATAAAGCCTTTGACAATGAAAAGTTATTATGCTTTCTTCAGTCTTAAATGAATACATTCTTCTGACCAACAAAATTGGAAAGAGGTGGATTTAAAATATTCAGATAGAATGTCTAAATGAGGAATATACACATTTTCACATAAGAAACAGAAAATATTATTAGTTATCATCAATGTATATAAAGCAATGATACATTTATATTATTTCCAATTTTCATTCACAAAAAAAAGCACCCTGAATCATCCACAAATAACATGATAGATTGTTTTCTAAGATGTCTAAGAATTTGACTGTGTTTAGGGAAAAAAAAATAATCTCTCAGAAGAAGAGTTAATAGCTTCTTTACAGTTTTGTAGGACAGGTGTCCAACTCATCGAAGCTACTTACAGTACAAAAATAGCGTTCTTTTGGAATATACTAAAGGATCACATTTTACTGAATTAACCACAACTTTAAATCAAAGATATGTTTTCTTTCTTCTCTGCTTCCTTGCTTTTATGTTCATTATCCTGTTACTTTAATCCACAATTACAAAGATGACACCATCTATTCACTGATTGACCACAATGCAGTAATCAAATGGGTTTTAAGTAAAAAAAAAAAAATCAGATTTTTCAGTGAATCATCTTTATGTTATTTCATTGCTTCTGATAAATAGAGTTTTGTGATCAGAGCTTTACAGCAATCTTTTTTCACTCAGTGGACAAATTAATAAATGCTATGAATGTGATATAAAACCTAACCTTCAGGCAACTCCAGTAGTTCAACTGGGTTCACAATTCGCATCTTTTCAGGCAGAGTCAATAACAAAGCATGGAGTAAAGTCCTAGAAACACAAGGGCATTAGCATGGGTCACAGCATCTTTGACCCTCTACACACAACAGTACAAAGGCGTGCCTGAACACATCCACAGAGATCTCAAAATCATTCAAAACATTTGGAGCTCAAAAAACAAACCCCTCGACCTTCAGATGTATGAGCGATGCTATGAGGATTCATGTACACCCACCTGCACTGTCCGAGTGCTTTCAGTGCATCTCATTGCATGGTAAGAGCCTTGGACCAAAAATTTGCCAACTCTGTATTAAAGGTTATTGAAATTAATTTGGTGGGACAAGTGTTAGATTTCCTGTTCTTGTTCACAGGTAAATAGATGAAGCTAAATGCTCAATATTAAAATAAAACTTGAATATTAATGTAATAAAACTTGAGCGACAGAGCCTGAAACAGGCTGCCCAGAGAGGTTGTGGAGTCTCCTTCTCTAGACTTTCAAGACCCACCTAGTTCTGTTCCTGTGTGGCCTGCCCTGGGCATTCCTGTGCTGGCAGAGGGGTTGGACTCAACAATCTCCAGAGGTCCCTTCCAAACCCTACCATTCTGTGATCCTGTGATTTTCCAGGCGAATACATGAAATAAATTAGGACACAGAACAAAAAGGGAGAGAGAGGAATAATACACAAGAAGCCTTTCCTGAAACTCAAAATGAGTTATGTTTAATTCTAGAGTAAAGGAATACATAGTAATCAAACTTCACAGTGCTTAATCTGCTTCTACAAGCACGGGTATATGCTACAGTCTCCTCTACTAAGACTGAGTTGTAATCAGATGATTTTTTTTTCTTGTTGTTGTTACATTTGCTTCACAGATCACATACAAACTGCCCTGTAACATAAGGCCTGTGGTGGATAATTTACTGTTCAAGACAGAGATAGAAACATCAAGATTGCCCTATAAAATAATTGAAAACAAAGCATGACACAGACTGCACCTTTAAGAACGTCTACTTTAAAATATTACTTTACAGTATCAGATCCCTTTTCACACCCAATAATTTGTAATAAATTACTTTAAATCACAGCAGCATTAACATGCCTAGGGCAGATTGGTAGGTACACATTATCTAATGGCCTAATTCATGTGGCAACTGATTGCAGAGAAGGGGAATTTCATCAGCTCAGATTCTAATCAAAGAAAAGGTCAAGTTTCCTGTAGCTGTAAGTCAATTGTAGGAATGATTAAAGGTGCATCCACCTTCCTAGCAGGCACTCCTAACCTCGCCCATCACAGCCCTCCCCACAACCTGGCTCCTCTTCTGTCCTCTAAGGGAATCAGGTATCTGCCAGCAATTAGCTTTAATGAGCCCGTAGTACATTCCAGAGAGAGATGTTGACAAGCCTAATTGCAGAAAGCAACTGTAGAGGCTCTGTCTGCCTGAGACAGAGCTCTAACTCCTGATTTGCCAGGGAGTCTGCAAAGCTCATGCACAGTACAAGTTCACCTCCAAACAGTAAAATCAGGTGAGGATGCCAATCTTTTATAGAGCCCCTGGAAACTCAAGGGCAGAGTTTTGTACTCAGAAAATGGTAGCTATCCACAGCACAGACAGCTTTGTTCGTATTTTGAATACTGATGTTTCCTCCAAGTTTTGACTGACTTGCTCTCTAGTTAAAAGGATAACTGTTTCTGTGAAACCAACACCTTGAATTTTACTTCTGTAGATAGCTTATGATGTAGGTGCATTAATTACACTGTAGTTACTCTGATTACAATACGGTTCTAATTTTGATGTCTGTAATTACTACCACTTCACATAGCTAGAAGCTTAATTTAATGCCTGAATTACTTTTAATTACCTCTTAAGTTCCTTACTTTCATATTTGATACATGCACTTACTTCAAAACTCCACTATCAGAAGATTAAGTTAATTACCTTATTTTCAAGTGAACTTTTATTCTTGGGCAATTCCTAGTGATCTGTGTGTTCTCATCTTTAATTAGTCTCTAGCACATTATGCATTTCTGTGTTGAGAATGCACTACTTTAATTGCATTCTTTTTGTAGCTGGTAATCATATACGATTCCTGGATTTACACGCGACAGGGATTCCGTTTTATACTTAGATCAACATATAAGACAACATGACTGAAAACCATCAGTAAAGCACTGTGAAGGTCTTATCAGGCTCATATTTCCTGAGTTCTATCAAGAGTATAGTCAGGAATCATAAAATGGTAGAGGTTGGAAGGGACTTCCAACCCCCCCCCGCCAGAGCAGCATCACCCAGAGTAGGCCACGCAGAAACACATCCAAGTGGGTTTTGAAAGTCTCTAGACGAGACTCCTCAACCTCTCTGGACAGCCTGTTCCAGGCTGGCTCCCTCACCCTCACAGGAAAGAAGTTTTTCCTCATGTTGAGGTGGGACTTTCTGTGTTTCTGTTTGTAACCACAGCCCCTCATCCTATCATAGGGCACCATGGAAAAAAAGACTGGCCCCTTCTACCTGACCCTCCAGATATTTGTAAACATTCATAAGATCCCCCTCTCATTCTTCTCTTCTCTGGGCTAAACAGCCCCATGTCTCTCAGCCTTTCGTCATGAGTGATGTTTCAGTCCATTAATCATTCTCATGGTTCTCTGTTGGACTCTCTCTAGTATTTCCCTGTCCCTCTTGAACTGGGGAGACCAGAATTGAACACAATACTCTGATTGTAATAATTCTCACACACACGGGTGCTTTGTGATGCTGCACAGTTTTCTCATAAATGTATAAACTCCATTAAAGTTCATTTGTCTTCATTGTATGAGCATAAAACTATCACAGAATCACTCCAATGAGTTAAATGAGAAATCCATGTCTAACACACTTCACTTGAGTAGACACACACTCAGAACTGAATTAGTTTCAAAATCAACAGGGTCACCATTAAGTATTAAACGAAGGTCTTCGCCATACCTCCAAAACAACCTTCCATTCTACAATGACACAAGTCTTTATAAACTTCCATAATAATGTCATCCAGTCATTAGAAATTTTGATCAGATAACAGAATCATTTGATTTGAAACTTACTCATTGTTATCCTTCTGACCAGGAAAGGGACTATTATATCATTTTAGACTGGACACAAAATCATTTGGAGAAATTAATGCACTACAGGTTAAAATACTGTAGGCACCTTTGACTAATTAGAAGCATTAGCTTTGCATTGATGAGATTTGGATTTACCTTGCAGTTTCTGAAAGCAGAATTTCATATCAAAAGACCAGATTGTAAATCGATCCAGGTCCTTCATAGTGAGGACTAATAGGTACTATGCATTTTTACTGTCTATACTAATCGTGGGTTCCTGTTTCTTATTGCACCCTAGAAACACACGTGAGATGGAAATATTTTTCAGTGATTAAAATAAGTAGGAAAGCACAAAAATAGCTCATTTTTTCCTAGTCATTTTTTCTGATATGTATACTTTAAGATTATATATTTACACTTTTTATATATGTATTATATATTTATATATTTAATATTATATATTTAAAATAAATGTCTCAATGCTGAATAGTGACCAGAGCATCTAATCTCATCAGTTAACTGTTGCAAAAACCAAGATGAGATGCATCAGTCATTTTATGTGCATGTCCAGGTAACAACTTCTGCTCCTAAGATAACAAGTGACTCAACACAGGTAGAGGTTTTCTAAGTTGTTCCATTTGGTAATGCTGTTCAAATGGGTAATGTTAAGCACTATCATAGAACTGAAGATTCCTGATAACTAAGAGATGAGAATGTGCAATATAGAGAGGAAATCAAACATTAAAAACCACTACAAAACCAAGTAAGGTGGGCTTCTTTACATAGAGAATACCCTCAATACTGAGTGAGGTCAACAGGTTCACAGCAAGTACTTCTCATAGAATCATCTAGGTTAGAAAAGACCTTTAAGATCTTCAAGTCCAACCATCAACCCTACTCTTCCAAGCACCACATCTATACAGCTTTTAAACACATCCAGGGATGGTGACACAACCATGTCCCTGGGCAGCCTGTTCCAATGCCTGACAACCTTTTCAGGGAAAAGTTTTTCCTAATGTCCAGGTTAAACCTCCTCTGCAAGGCCATTCCCTCTTGTTCTATCACTAGTTACTTTTGAGAAGAAACCAATGCATGCCTCTCTACAACCTCCTTTCAGCTAGTTGCAGAGAGCAGTAAAGTCTCCTCCCCTCAGCCTCCTTTTCTTCAGGCTAAATGACCCCAGTTCCCTCAGCCACTCCTCATAAGACTTGGTCTCCAGGCCCTTCACCAGCTTCACCCTTCTCTGGACCTGCTCCAGCACCTCGGTGTCTTCCTTGTATTGAGGTGCCCCAAACTGAGCACAGTACTCGAGGTGTGGTCTCACCAATGCTGAGTACAGAGGGACACTCACTTCCCTGGTCCTGCTGGCCACACAATTTCTAATACAAGTCAGGATGCCATTGACCTTCTTAGCCACCTGGGCACACTGATGGTTCTTATTCAGCTGGGTGTCAACCAGCACCCTCAAGTCCCTTTCTGCTGAACAGCTTTCCAGCCACTCTTCCACAAGACTGTAGGACTGCATGGGGTTGTTGTGGCCCATGTGCAGGACTCGGCACTAGGCCTTGTTGAGGCCCATATGATTGGCCTCAGAAAACCTGCTTAAACTTGTGAGACAGTAATATGCAGATAACATTTATTTCTAAATAACAGAACATCTCAGAAAAGCAACAGTCTCAGTTCATTTGTTTCCTTTTCTGTTTGGTGACCAGCATTATATAAGCCCAGTGATGAAATGTGTCTGATGACAAATTCCACTCAGCTATTCAATTCCCTTGCATACAACATTCCTGATAAGTTAAGGATCTAAAATTGTTTTACCAGTCTTAATGTGCAAGTTCATTGAAGGTCTTATATGAATCCATATACAGTCCTGAAAATTGATTAAAATAGCTGTATGAAAGGCACTCTGAGCCAATGCTCTTTTACTCTGTCGATTAGTTTCTTGATGAGATTCCAGAGAGAAAAGAAAGAAATTAAGGGGCAAAATGGCATTTAAAAGAAAAATTCAATGATGCAATTTAAGCACAAATGTTCTTTTTCACAGCACATACTGGCTCTGTGTGTATACATACACGTGATATATAAAGACAAAACCCTTGTAGCTCTTCATTCACCCTCCACATTTCATTCTTCAAATACTGTCAAAGACTTTTTTTGACTTTTGATATGTAGATTTTTAGACTATTAATATTCAGGAGGAGTTATTTAGTGCTACTAATCTATTGCATACAAAATCCATATTTTTCACATGCCAGATGTGTTCTGTGATACCACAAATGTGGAATTTTTATAGGATTTGAAAGTTTTTCTATAATTGTCATTGTTCTCTTTTGGAGGTGCCAACTATTTTTATTTTGTGGAATTTTTTTATAGAAGTATCAATATGCAACAGGAAGTGGGTAAAAAAGGTGTCAAAAAAAAAAAGGCTCTACCTGCCTTTTTCAGCTTAATGTTAATCACCCAACCAACAGCTTGTGTAGATCATCATCCCAGAGAGTTTGTCTAATGTTTCTAATGCTTATTTGCTTGGTAGTTCAAACACTAGCTTAGATATTTGTAATTAAACTGTTGCCTCGCAACCCTAATTCAATACAGGATAACTAAAGACATTAGTGGCCTCTTCATGCTGTCTTTTTTGTGTTTAAGGCAGTCTGCTTCCTCCTGAGAAAAAGTAGTATATTGTTACGACTGGTCAGAGTTACATCCTAAATTCAGTTCTTCAGGTCTGAACTACTGAAAGGTTTTTGGTTTTTTTCAGATGACAGCAAAGGTGAGAGATGGATGTGTCATCAGGCATTACTGTTTACAATAAATTCTGCCTATGCCAGTCTAAAAGGAATACTGATCTTTGCTTGAAGTTTCTGGGTCCTGTTGTAAACAAATGGTAATAGAAAAAATAGAAAAGGAAGATATTTGTGAAGGTGTTTAATTGCCCAGGTATCTGTGTACCAGACTTCAAGTGTGATCCTTTCCATCCATTTTTACCTTTGTGTTCTCGCTGGCAGTAGCTGGAGGAGTAAAACATCAGGACACAGCAGGAATGTTGGGGTTTTTTTAAATATATATTCATATGTACGCACACATAGAACACCTACTTTGCTCATCAGTTCTGAACAGCTTCTTTCGGTTGCTTGTATATGTGAAAGTATTGTGCAAATAAGTAAATACCAACAGTCACTGTTGAGATGTGCAAAGTTAGTTTCAGCAGAGCTAAATTTCAAATACACATTTCAAATCATCTTTTCTGGGGTCTTTTACTGGATATAAGCCTAAGAGCCTACTGAAGAATAATCAGTGTGGCGCATTAAAACACACATAGGATTAGGCTAAGAGGAAAAATTCACAAAACTGTGTATCCCAAATTATCTCTCAGCATTTTCTTAGCTTAATGGAGAACATTAAACAAATAGTATTAATGGGAAAGCTAATTTATTTGCAGGAGTATAGTTATCATGAAAACATTTCCCTCATTTTTAATGTGGTATGGTATTTTTAATTAGCTTTGAATCTTTAATTATATTTCACAAATCCATTTACTTATGCAGCCCATAAATTGATTTTTTTTTTTTTTCTTTTAGTTAAATACTTTCTGCAGACCCTATTAATATTGAAATTTAAATTCAGGAAATTAATAAAGACACTGACTCAAAAAGATGCATATTGCTTAATACTACCTTAACATCCAAGTTTTTCTGAAGGATACATACCTATTTCTGAATCTTTAAACACCACAAAAGGCTGAGATACTCTCACGTAAGCAGATGAGAGATGGTTTTCCAATCCACCTAACCAAAATGAATCGAGAAAGAAATCCCAGTTTGGTTATTCCATGCTGCACACCAATGCATTAATTTTTTTGAAAAGGTTGTAAATTAAAATTGAGGAAATGCTACTTGCTAGAAGGCCAGATTTTCTACATTTTCACATGGTGAGGAGCGCATTTACTACTGATCCTCCAAATTATTACTCCCATGCTTTATCTATGTCAGCAAACATTTTGAAATAGCAGACCATGTTTACAAACAATCATGTGCTCAGTCTTCAAACTGAACTCTTCCTTTTGAAATAGATCCATTTTCTTGTAGGTGCCACTGAAATAAACCGTTTACGTCTCCAAGATCACACTGCTGTTTCATATAATCTGACAGATTTTTATGTGAAAACAATTAAAAAGGAAAAAAAGGTATTTCCCAGTTTTAGAGGAGAATATATTTTATCAGCAATTTGAATCCAGTTCTGACCTTATTATATTCCAAATGCTTTATGAAAATAAAATATCATTATTATTTTTGTTTAGAGCTGATTCAAAATTGCTTTGTTACTGTACAAAGTAATTAAAAGGGAAATTATTCTGGTTTCCATTCAAAATTTCAATTGTACATAATAAGATTAAGTAAAAACAAGTGACCCTTTGCATTTTATTCTGATTATTATCGACTATCTTCTGGTTTTGTCTTACCTAGAATTGATGGGAAAAATAAGTGTCATTATTTCCCATAAAACTTAAAATCACCTTTCATGTGAAAATTATTTCTTTACTAAAACGTCTTTTAATGGGAAAAATTTTACTTTGGGATAAACAATCAATTTTCTCTAAACACACAACTTCCAAGTACTTGATTGTCTCTCTCTGAATAGTCTTCTGTTGTCAGCAACTATTTCAATTTGCTACTTTTTAAAGTACCATCCAAGATTTTCTTTGACAACTGGAGTTACGGTTTTAATGCTAGAAATGTCAGAATTCATGGTATCATTTTAAAATGTAGCAAAGTTACAGGCACATGGATATGATTTATTATCAGATAATATAATGTATGTAAATATAATTTATAATCAGATAATGTCTGATTGTGTATGGAACTTGGTCACTTTAAGCTAGTGGAGATTATCTGGGAGGGAAGTAAATATATTCCTGTTTCATGTAAGGGACTGAATTTCTCTTCTCTGCGACTAAACTGTAATCTCTTTTCCTGCATATAGAGGAGACTGCACCTTCAGAGCTTTCACCCTTCTTAATGATCATGTCTATGTGGAGAAATACTTTTTCAGATATGCATTTTCAGTTACCATTCCACATTTCTTGTTTGACAGACCAACACGATAATGCTAAACTCAGGAGGTAATTACAGAGTGACAAGTTTCATGATTGAAGTGCTGGTTTATCCAATTATTTCCACAGCCATGTTCAGCTTGTAATTTTTTCCAAAACACAACAAATTGTGCTGTTTGCTCTCCTGTTACATCAGATATATACTAATTCACCAATCTTTCCTATCTCTCAGTCTCACACTGCTGAGATGGTTTACATGATGTATTTATCAAGCTAAACAGTCTTGTTTTAGATAATTTAACATAATGAAGCCTGGTTATATGCTAGTTTATCATTAGGGTTCCACCTTACCGATGATGTATTACACTGCAAACAATTCAAATGGTTCAAAGTAATGATGCATTTTGTTGATAGATCAAATAATTCAGAGTAATGATTAATTCATTGATACATGATCAGAAAAACATTAAGTTGGCAATATATTACACTTACTATATTATAATAACAATATGTCCTTAATAATACTCTGAACATTAATGTCAATGTACCATTAGTTTAGAGATTATATAATGTAAAAAAACCTCACTTGAAATGAAGTAATCATAGCAAATAATTTTAAAGTTGCAGTTATCTCCTTAAATGTCTTAATATTTGTTTTTCAAGAGAAAATATAGAAAAATTCTTAATTTAATTCCTATAGCTTGCTGTAGGAATGAATAATTCTTCTGCATAGCAATTAAAGATTCTCTTGTGTCAAGACAGTGTCAATGTCTAGAAGAAAATATTTTTTTCCTAATTTTGTTTTTTTAAAGTGTGTGTTTCAAGTATCTGATCATACACCCATTACTGTGCTATTCCACCTCTAAAGGTCAAGTAGAAGTTTTTCACAAAACAGAAATCATGGAGTCATTTACAATGGAAAAGACCTTTAAGATTACTGAGTCTAACTGTTAATCCAGCACTGTCACATCTACCACTAAACCATGTCCCTTGGCACCACACCTTCATGTCTTTTAAATCCCTCCAGGGAGGGTGACTCCACCACTTTCCTCAGCAGCCTGTTCCAGGGCTTGACAACCCTTTTCAGTGAAGTCATTTTTCCTGATCTCCAATGTAAACCTCCCCTGGTGCATGGAGTCAGAGGCTACATCTTTATTACCAAACAGTGCATTAGACAGAAACTGTGACAGCAAGATATATTCAGATAAATTCATCATGGAAAATGAGCACACATTTTTAAAAGCCAAACAGAAAGTGATTCAGAAAGTGTCTGGGATGTTTGTGAATCTGAACTGAATGTCTTCTGAGAAGATATGCTTAGGTGGATAAGTAAATCCGGTTAAAACAAGGTGAAACATAACAGTTTGTGACAATTTGAAGATCAATTGAGATGATCAAAGAGGACAGTTTGAACATCGCTACAAATCAGTAAATGCTTAGTTCTAGGTCAGGAGGAGTTAAATTCTCAGAAAGGCAGCAGTAAGCCACTTTCTTCCACATTAAAAGCAGTCTCCTAAGAATAGCCACTGACAAGGTGCTATGAGCAAAGAAAAGATCCAAGGAGAACAAGAACAACAAATGGACTGTGAGGGTCTACTTGGGGAGAATAGTGGAAAACTGAGGATAAATTTGTGAGAGGAAATAAGATGAGCACTGGAGGAAGTGAAATCTTCAAGATGCGTAGAAGAAAAAGCAGAGTTCAAAATAAATAAACTACTTGTACTGATGGCAAATGACAAGGTTGAAACGTCCCATCCTAGCAGTAAGGGACAGCAAGTAAGAAGTAAGTATGCTTTATGTCCTCTCCATGTTCTAGGAGAATTTGTATATACCTTTCACCTCAGTGACATAGATAGTTATGCCTAATTAGTCTCAAGAGAAAAAGATATGGTTAAATATATTTTAAAACATCAACAACACCTTTACCCAAGTGCCTTGTTACGTTTTTTAAGCCACTGTTTTACTTCAAAGGTAACTGCATGATTAATGAGACTAAAATTATGACTTCTATGTTACCATGTAATAAGTTCTTCCTCCCGCTCTCATCAAAACCCAACCTGTGTCATGATCAGTCATGATCTAAGGTCCGGTCCAATTCTGCTTTAAGTCCTTCAGTGACAATCACACAGGAGGCACCCATGATTACTAGCATCCTCTTCAAACATATCTGCAATTGATGCAATACAAGTTTTTCCTTTCCTTATCTGATGCTTTCCTTTCTTAATTTCCTCATCTTTTCCCTATATTTCCTTCTATGTCACATTCCATTATCATCTTGATCTTCACATATGACTAGATCCAACTACTAAGTCAATGGTAAATCCAGGACTTACACATTAGGATACGATAAAACATCTCTCTCTATACTCTCTCCATCAACTTGATTTCTCCAGTCTACTGAGGAGGACTACTAAGAAACTTTTCTGACTCTGACCTCTTGTTTTCTCTGAAATAAATTATTTTTTTTAATTCATACAGTAACTTTCTGATGTGAAATCAAAACTGCACGACATGCCTGCAGAGCTCAGTAAACAAGTCAGAGGGACAGATGAATTTGTGTAACAATGTGGGGCTCCCACCAGGAGTTCATGCCAGATGATATCACTTGAGGTACCAGCTGATGGAAAAAGTCTTAACTGGCAAAGTCCCTGCTTCTTTGCAGCCAATTTGGCACATCAAATAACCCTGTCTTTCAAAAGGATTTACAGAACTAAGAAGGATTAGAAAATGTGTGAAAATTTGGTCCCTGTGACAGAGCAGACAAAGAACACATTTTAAAACCTCAGTGTAACTGCACTATGGAAAGGAGAATGATTTTTAAAAAGGACCTAGGAAGCCTTCAGGACACCAGGAAAAGCCAATAAACCCAGCAAAGTCCAATGTCTTGCCTTCTACACTATGAACATCTGTCATTATTTCCAGAATGACCCCACTGGTTTTGTGTGCAATCTTGCTGGCTAGATAGTACTTTTGTAACTTTTAAAATTTAATCTCCATAAATACCTCATTATCCTATTATCTGCATTAAGCTGGAAACACTAACTTGAAAGGACATTACATATAACATTAAGATGTCATATAATTTAACTGAGCTTTCCTAAATGTCCTGGTTTGAATGAGAACAGAACTAATTCTGTTCAGTGATTTTACTTTTCACTTATCAATAACAGCCGCTCCTTGTTAACCCCCCTCCCTCCCTAAAGGGGAAGAGAAAAGGAATAAGGGAAAGAGACTTAGGGATTAGAAAAGGAAACTACAAAAGACTTAATGAGAATAATAATAATAATAGTAAAATAGAATATGTACAAATCTATACAAAACCAGTATCGAACCCAACCCCCCAATGGCAATTACATCACTGTCACCACTGATGTTGTAAAGCAGTCACTGGGGGTCCCAGGCTGGGCCCCACAGCAGATGGGAGCTGTGTTCAGGGGCTGGATTCTGGTACCGGATTCAGGAACACACCAATCGGGATCGAAGGCAGAACGGACAGAGTCCTCCTGGGATGCTGCGAGGAAGGAACCGAAAGAGGACCTGAGCCAAGCCAAGCCAAGCTGACAAAACGGTTCAAGAGGGGAGAAGAACCCAGGAGCCCCCAGAGAGAGGGCAAGCAAGCAAACTAATAAGCTAGCAAAAACCTATAGACCTCCAGATCCCTCTGCTCTATACCCAATACGACATATAGGGGCTGGAATCCCTCGTTGGTCAGTTTGGGGTCACCTGCCCTGTCCATTCCTCCCTGCAGGTGCAGCCTTTCACTTT
>JANIJG010014552.1:0-19542 GCA_024611175.1 Megaceryle torquata
CCATGAGTTTTCCATAAAAAAAAAAAAAAAACAAAAAACCCCAAAAAAAAAAAACAAAAAAAAACAAAAAAAAAAAAAAAAAAAAAAAAAAAAAAAAAAAAAACAAAAAAAAAACAAACAAACAACCAAAAAACCCAAACGTTTTGAAATAGTTGCTGCTAATTGCGTTGGGAGGGTAATATTTGTATCTCTCTTGCAAAAGCCCACAAAGCAAGCAGAGTATGAACTCAGATGGTGTGCTTTTTCCATGCTCTCTCCTCCTGCTGAATGATGAATTGCAAACTGAATTTAATCTGCGTGATACAGTGCAGTATTGCACCTTTTACTTTTCCACTCTGACAGACATAAATGCCACAGGAATAATGCAGGATGATCAAAACCTAAAAAATATAAAACACCACTGAAAGGCATTCGTTGCAGAAGCCTGGCTATTTGTAGAAGCTCTTGAGAACAAGAGTAAACACTGTTAGCTTGGCTGTGAAGGTTCATCTTCCCGCATGGAGGGAAAGTGATGGGTGGTACCACTGTAGTCTGGAGTGGTATCTCTGCCTGGATCTGCCTGGGACCCTCATCCTCTGAAACACAATCACAGTGTGAACGCCCACACTGCTAACAGTTTTGCACAAATATCAAGCGAGTACAGTTCGTTTCCAGGAAAGCTGAATACTCAGGTTTGTTAGATATTAATGACCAACTTCTGCCTAAGACAGGTCAGGAGGAAAGGTTCATCTTTTCTCTAGGTCCAAACACATCATATCCCTCTTGTGTATTTTTCCAGGGGAAGGTTGGGGAAATCACATCTCTCTGCTGCGCTGCGTGAGCTGGCCTCCACTCTCCCCAGTATCTGATCTCCAACACAGATTGTTTAGCACTGAAGCAACATAAAGCACATGGACTTGAATGTTTGAATGAGTCATCTGCAGAGCTGCAAGCACAATGAGACTGCAGTAATGAAGAGGTGGGAACTCAGATAGGGTCCATGCTGCAAAGTGAGAAGTCCCTGGGGTGTTGCTCAGGTCTTGAGCATCCCACAAGATCCTGTGCCCCACGTGCCCTGAAAATCAGAGCAGCCACATGGGGAATGCTTGGCTCATGGGACTGGGTCTTCTATGATATGACCCTGCTAACCCCTTTCTGTGTAGCTATGCCTGGCATGGGGGAGAGGGTTTTGGTACCAGGTCCACATGGGAAGGTCATTAGCTTCATGCTGTGGGTTTGGATGGAGACAAGCAGGCACAAAGCACCTATGGTGGTGGTGGATGTCTTGTGGATATCCTCTGTGATCCAGCAGGGAGGGAGATGCCCGACACGGCATGGACAGGTGAGTCTAACCAAGTGTTGCTGCAGGTGTCTTGGAGGGCAGCTTGGGGGTCACACACCTCCCCAGATCCTGTGCACAGCAGTGGGATTTTTGGGAAGACTCAGGCACTAGCAGCGCTAAGTATGTGCAGGGAACATTTGTGACTCTTCTTGCTCTTCAAGTGCAAGCCACAACCAAATCCATTAGATACTGTAACTTCTCTTTAATGTCCTGTTACGCAACGTTACTGATGATTGTTGATGTCTTTGCATCTGTGTTTTTTTTATGTGACAAAGCCAGCTCACTGATTAAATAGTTTGTATGCTAGAGAGATTTTGAGGGGAATGGTTGAGCAAGTCACAGCAGACTCTGCCAGTCCTGCTACAAGTACCACATTGGCTCCTGCCATCCTCCCCATCTCCTCAATGGGCTGTTAGCCCTGGAGCGTAAAGATGATGGACTAAGAATGAACATTCTCCTTGCTGATTCTCTCAATGCTTTTGCCACAAATATTTTCCTCTTACGCTGTAAAGGTACATATTATATACAAAGGAAAATGAGTAGGGATGTCTCTCTACTCTCCAGTTGTAGGCAACCTGTACCTACCTGAGGCTTGTTTCAATGTGCCAAGCTGCCCACATGGATTGGCAGTTCCTAGGAAAGACAAATAAAGCCCAGATGAGGCTAAATTACTGCTTTCCAGAAGACTGACTTGCAGTGGCTGCAGTGCAATGAAAAATCTTTTGGTCTGCCCTCAAGAGCTCAAAGTCCTGAACTAATAGGCCGTGTTTGGGAGAGAAACCTGGAAAAGATGGACAATAAAAGGTTAGGCACTGCACAGCAATAGGGAATCGGGAACAAACCAACTAATGCAGTCTCTCCAGACCTCCCTATTTCTGGACTTATGGTTTGCAGGCTAAATTTGAGGTCATGGGACTTTTTCTTGAGCTGTCCAATTAATTTCTGAGTTCTGCACTTCATGGCTGAGAGCTCTGATCAGCAAGAGTAAAAAGCACCAGCCAGCATAACAACTATAACAACTATCAGCATGCTCATCAGAAGGGACTGAACCCAGGAAACTCGTGCAAGCCTCAGCAGGCAGGACCAAGCACCCCAGCAGGGAAGGGTAAGAAGAAGATATTCTTTGTGCATGAGGTACATAGGAATGGAGATTTGGGAGGGAGGGAAGAACAGCTCTCACAGGGGTGTCTGGATTTGTATGAAAGGAAGGTGCCTTCTCAAGCACCATCTGCTCTGACCAAAGCATGCTGTGTTCCCCAGACAGCCTCAAAGAGCCCACAGGTCTGGAATGATGTGGCTGGGTGGGTGGCAAGCCTGATGTGAAAGCTCTCTGCTCCTGATAGCCCAAGGCATCTCTGGTATTCCATGTATCTCCACAGACATCAGTCGAATCACATCTTGCTACTTCTTTGGGGAATAGTTTTTTCTTCAGGGCAAAGAAAAAAGCTGTTTCCTCCTAGCACCTCGTTGCAATTTTTTACCAGTAGTAAACCACTGACTGCACCATCTCATTGCTTCCCCACCCAACCTGGGCAGCCAGCATCTTCTGGGCTTGCCAGGTGTATGGATCCCACTGTCATACAAGTAAGTCTCTGCTTCTCAGTCATGTATAACGGGGTTTTGTGTGCCTGAGGTTCTGGTCTTAATCACAGTGCTGCAAACCCAAACTAGCACTGAAATGCTCTTCAAGCTTGGAAGTTCTCCTGAAAGGACATCTTTGTTTCTGTCCAAGGTTCAGCTCAGTTAAGTGACTTGGGCAGCATGTGTTCCATATTCCCTGGGAGGCAGAAGCATGATCATATGGGGAAAGATGTGGTAAGAGAATTGCATAAATAAAGACCATTGCTCCCAGAAGCTGAGCCTTGGTTTTCCTGGTCAACCTGGAGATGTTCCGTTATCAGCTCCAATGGCTGATAATTGTTTCAAGCATTCAGTTTAGTTCAAGCATTGCTTCAAATCAGTTTCTAAGGTTTGTTTTGGGGTCTTTGGGGGTGGATTCTGAACACCAAGAAAACTATTTGTCAGGTGTTGCTTCCTCCCCTGCATGGTCTGCAGGCCTTGGCTTTGAAGGTGCTGCTGGCTCTTTGTTCTGGCTGTGCTTTTCTGGCTGCAGACAGGGCTAATTACGGCAAATCCCAGATCTTGAATGAGGGCAAGTTTTAATACCATACAGGCCTTGTTTATGTAACAGCTGCCATCCCATGGGGATGAATCCAGGACTGGCAGCACTAAAAGCATTAGCTGCTGCTACTGGAGCTGAAGTTGTAACTCCTCTGGTTGGTAGCACCAGGACATTTACATGCTTTAGAACAAATGCTGGAGGAGACTCGTGACACACTTAAAAGTGGGTTATGCCTACATAAGCATTTTCCTCCCACCATCATATGAAGGGAGTACGTAGCCTCACAGGACCACGGGTGTGAAAACACTGCTGATGCTGCCACTGGCCATTGCCCAAAGCTAGTCTGAGTGGAGTGTACACATCATGATTTACCAGCACAGTTTTCTACTACCACTCATACTTCCCCTTTTACTCTCAGAGCTGCACCAGCACTGGAGAAATAGAGGACAGAAAAAGTGTAGGCAGGACTTTGGCTCCCTTGGTTTGAACAACACTCTCTGCTCATCTTTCCTAACATATTTTACAATCACTCTGGCATAATGGAGGTTCATGTTCTTCTTTCACCTCAGGCACACAATGCAGAGCCCTTAGGCTTCAACATGTCATCAACTCAAAACCAGCCAGCCACCTCTGAAAAGCAGCTGTGGTCGCTTCCACAGCCCAGGGGCCAAAGACATGCTCACGCTCAGAATAATTTCAGGTCAACACCCTAAAATGCAATACAAGTGATTCACCTTGAAGATTTAACACAATTTAATTCTATCATTCATACTCTGTCCTTTAAGTTTATGCTGTTTAACGACACAGCTCAGTAACTGTACATCTGTTTACCCCTATGGTCCACTCTGATGCAAAGGTCTGTTTAATGACTGTTCAGAGACTGACTCTAAGTTGCCTCTTGGCTTCTGTCTTAAAATCCATCTTTTGCTGGGACATAGCTTTTATAAAGCATGAAGTGCACCTTGCAGCTTCTTCTGCAATAAAATATCAGCCAAACTCATCTGAAATTGCATGATTCCAAGTCCTGGGGAACAAAAACCCAAGAAAATGCAGCAGCCATGCGTGCTCCTGACTGCCATGGGAAGGACTCTGTTCTTGTGCATCTGCGAGTTCTCCTGTCCCAAAATATTAGAGCACCTGCAATGGAGCTGTTATGTTTGCCAGAAATGGAGTTGGAGCTCCACAGGATGTATAACCATGTGTGTTGGGGAGCTCTGAAGAGATTCTCTGATACCTTAAGAGTGTCCTTGAATCGTTGCTTGCATGGTGATACCTTCTACCTGTACTGCTGGCCTAAGGGCTTGGAAGGAAAATTCTGGGTCAAGTTTTACTTCTTGATCCCCATCTCCCATCTTCAATTGAGTTTATTTCAGCTTTTCTATCAAATTGATTCTTGCAAACATTCCTGACAGGAGAGCAAGGACTGTGGTGCAACCAGGCCTTTGTTATATAAACCACTTAAATGAGACATCAGCCAAATTTAACTGGTGGAAAGAAGATGTCAGATGAGGACAGAGTATTTAAACACAGCAGGGGGAGAAGCTACAGCTCAGGGTTTCTTAAGGATATTTACAGCCCTTTGTGAGAGGAAACGCAGGAGTTCCTACTTTCTCCTTCACTGACTTTCCTGAGGCAGGGGCTGGATACCCCATGTCAGGCTTTACTGGAGGAGCCACCACCACACGGGGATGCAGTAGCAGCTTCCCTCCTGCCTGCCCCCTCCCTTTCAGTGGGCAAAGCTTGGCTGGGAAAGCCCTGGTACAAGTTCTCAGACCTTTCAGCTGGTCTGAACGCTTCAGAGGGGCCAGCCACAACACGGGCTGCCCTTGCCTCCTGCACGTCCCGCTCCCAGCCTGGCTTGCTGCAGAGCGTCGCAGGCCTGCGGCCGGGGCTGGCACAGCCGCTGCACACGGAAGCCAGCTGAGATAAAGGTTAAGCTCAAGATAAGGACACAGCCGCACTTTCCTCGGCGGAAGGGCTGTAAATAACCGGCAGCGAGTCACGGGCCGGCGCAAACCACCTGCCGGCAGAGGCGGGAGCAATTGAGGCCGAAGCGGGAGGCGCCGCTCCGCCCCTGCAAGGCAGGCAGCGCCCTGCGGCAGTGCCTGCGGCGGGACCGGGTGGCGGGGCGTATGGACACACACGATACCGAGATCACCCTCATTCTCCCCACAGAGGTCCTTGAGCTCAGCGTACGGTTGTTCGAGCAGAACGGGGTCCTTTCTCCCGCTCCACATTGGCGCTGCACGGGGTGCGCGGTGCGGTACTGCACTGCACTCCGCTGCGCTGCGCTACGTGGCACCTCGTTGCGTTTGCAGCGCGTTGCACGGTGCTGCCGGGCTGTGCCGGGCCGTGCCGGGCCGTGCCACGCGCCCTGCCCCGGAGCGCGCGCCCCACCACGGCGAACGTTCCAGGCCCCCCACGCTGCGGCAGGAGCGACGGGAAGGGACTGGACGGGGAGCGGCTGGAGGGCGCGGCCAAACGGAGGAGGTGGGGTGTTGCCGCGCGCGGAGCCTCCCGGGAAGCGTAGTTCCACGGCTACAAGCCACTGGGCCGTGGGCGCGGCGGCGCCGACCACACTTCCCGTGGTGCTTTGCGAGCTAACGGCCGCCGCAGCCCCCGCCCCCCACTCTTTGCGCAGACGCAGTGGGGACGCCGGAACCGCTATAAGGGATGTTGTTTGGCTCCGCGGCCGCTGAGTGGAGAAGCCGCAGCGGGGTAGTCGCCGGGTGGAGGTGAGTGGGGCTGCCCCGCCCGTTACTGGTGGCGGGTGCTGGGGTAGGGGCAGGAGGCGACCCTTTGTTGGGGTGCGGACTTCGCCTCGCGGGCGGGGGGGCGACTTGGCCTCTCCCTTGCCTATGAGGAAGACGGTCGAACGGTGTTTCCCCCACGCTCTCCAGTGACGAGGGCTGTGCTGTACCCGCTCCTGCTGGCAGCTCGGAGCCGTCACTGTCCGTCCTGCCCAGGCTGGGGGGAAGCGACTCTGTCCCTGAGCGGGGTGGGCCTCTCTTGTTTACGCCGGTGCGGCGGAGGCACGGGGAGGCGGGGAGAATAGGGGAGGGGGTGACTCCTCCCCCCGAGTTGCCTGTGGGCGGCAGGTCGGGGGAGGCTGTCTCGCCCTCTTGGAGCAGGAGGGATGGAGGAGCAGGAGGGTGCAGCAGCCCCGGCTCGTGCCGCTGCCTTGCAGCATCCTCTCCCGGCTCTCACACATAGGCTCCCGGGAGCGGGGAGCAGCGCTGAGCCGTGCGGCGTGGGGGCGGCCGGTGAGCTGAGGGTGGCTGCTGGGAATCAACTGGGAGGCTGCGCTGGAGGCGACGAGTGTCAGGGGATGGGGGACGGAGGCTGTTTCTGCAGCCGCGGAGAGGTGGCAGCCCAGTGCACCAAGCCAAACCTGCTGATGCAGATTCTGGCTAATGTAACTGAATCAGGTTTCTTCTATCGTGTTAGATTAAGGCAAGCGATGGAACGTAATAAAGTGGAGTTAGAAAACAAAGTCTTGCAGTGGGAGGTGAATTTCTTGATGGGTGCATTCAACTTCAGGTGCTAATGAAAAATTTCAGGGACTTGATCTTTCAAGATTTATTTTTTTTCAAGGTTTCAACTAAATACTGTAGTCAATTACTTTAATATGTCAGAGTGCATAATTGTATTTCAGAATTTGAAGTGAGGAAGTATGACAGTGCTCCTGTGCATTAAATCATTGCACAGTTTGGCTGCCTCAGGGCATGTTTAAACTAGTTCAGGAGAAGTGAGTGTTGTGTGGGTTTCCAAAGTCACATTGTTGCAGTCCTGTTGTAATAAAACTCTTCTATAATTGCTTTGTGATTTTTATTAAAAAAACCCCTCTAAAAGTAGATGAATAAAAGTAACTAGTATGTTCAGTGTAGCATATAATGAAGTAGAAATTAATTATTTTTCAGATACTTCAGGTGAAAATACACTCATAAACCCTGGCGTTTACAGAAGATGAAAGACATCGACATAGGAAAAGAGTACATTATACCCAGTCCCGGGTATAGAACTGTGAGGGAGAGAGCCAACTCAGTGCAGCATGAAGAGCAGGAAGGGTCAAAATTTCAGCATGCTAAACATAAGGTCAGTTAATCGTTTTGTTATTTGTTTGCAGTGTGTGCTTATTAAATTACATGCAGCAGCCTTTTTGCTGTGCCAGCTCTATATAGATTCACTGCATTGAAGGTCAATAATGAATATTTCCTTCTGTGTGGAAGAGGCCATTCCAAGGGATACTGAGCTGTAGCTATCTGAGTAACAAGTCAGAGCACCTATTAAGAGATTTTCACTTTTGAATGTGATGCTGTAGTAACATTTGAACAAAACAGACTTTTCCTGGATTTGCATCAAAATACTAAAAAATGTTTTAAGCTTTTGTACTTAAGAGAATCATTACAACCAAATTAGAACATTGAAGAGTTCAGCACAAATCATGCACCATTCAGTGTTAGCAGCTGAAAAAAACCTCTTAATCATGCCATGTTTTTCTTGAAGATTGATTTTTCTAAAGCAGATGTCTAGCTTGCTCTAGTAGCAAGACTTTTTACTTTTTCCCCCTCAGATGGAAGTAATCTGTATTGAGTACTGTTTCTTGTGCATCTTGTTATTTAACATGGTGAGGTGCTGTTATAATTAATTGTAGTTTAATGTGAGGCCTGGGTCTTGAAGTAACCATTGGTTTAGAACTTGCATGTCATTGTTCTGAGCTTCTAATTTTCAAAGCTTTTTCTTGCTGAAAAGCATGCATGTACTAAGTGCTGTTGGGCAAAAAAATAGTCCAGATAAATAGAAAGATCCGCAGTGGTGAAAGATGTGGTCTGAAACTAATAACCTGTGCCAGCTGAAAAAGATTAGAAATACTGGCTGCTCTGAATGCTAGCACTGAAATACTTTCTTGCATGTCCTGTTCTTCTTTCTTCAAATATTAATGTAGAACTTCATGAAGCCAAACAAATTAAGTTCATACTACATATATCTGATTTATACAGTGACAAGGTGCTTGCAAATGGGTTGCTGGTTATTCATGTAGATGGCCTGTGACAGCCCTGGTGCGATAAAGATTGGAAATAGGAGAACTCAATGTATTTGGACAAAAAAATTATGAAGACTTTTTAAAAGTCTGAAGCTTTGCTGCATTATACTGGACACTGAGAAACTGTGTCCTTCAGATAACTCTTACCTTGTTTCACTGGAGCTTCTAGGGTTTTGCCAGGTGTTTGTGGGCTAATGGCTGCACTGCTGTTTTTTTGAGATTGGAGTGATCTGCTCTGCAGCAGGCTGAGTGCAGTTTGCACTTGCAGGCCCTGCAGCTCCTGGTGTCCCTACAGGCTCTATGACTCAGCAGACTATTGCTGATGGTGTTCAGAGGAAGGTAGAGTGTCTGATTCCATTAGAGCAGGCACTGATGCAAAACTAAGAGCCCTCTGGAGTCACAGGGCAGCTTCTTAATGGCATTTATTATGTTGATGTCATGGGCTTGCCATCCACTGTACATCATCCAGCAGCAAATCTGCTTTGTAATGTTACTGGTGACAACAGTGATGCTATTGGTGGGCATCTCTGTTTCCTGGCCAGTTGCAGTGGATTTAAGCAGCAGTCATAGCCTGTTATCTCTGCCTGTTGATCTGCATCATCTTATGTTAATGCCTGGTTTAACTTTCAGGACATAATCCTTATTTTGCATTTGTCCTGGTTTCAGCTGGGGTAGAGTTAATTTTGATCCTAGCAGCTGGTACAGTGCTGTGTTTTGGATTTATGATGAGAATGTTGAACACTGATGTTTTTGATAGTATAAGCACTACTCGGAAACCAAGTTGAGGATTTTTCAGTTTCTTGTGCCTTGTCAGTGAGAAGGCTGGAGGGGCACAAGAAGTTGAGGGGACACAGCTGGGTGATAGCTGACCCAAACTGGCCAAAGTATTATTCCATACCATAGAACATCATGCCTACTATATAAACTGGGGGAAGTGGCCAGGAGGGGCCAGTTGCTGCTCAGGGACTGAGTGTTGGTCAGTGGGTGGTGAGCAATGGGTGTGCATCATTTGTCTGTCTTGGTTTTTATTCCACTCCTTATCTTCCTTTTCATTATTTTATTTCTATTTCAGTTATTAAGCTGTTCTTAAACCTTAAGTTTTACTTGTTTTTGATTCTCTTCCCCTTCCCACTGGGTGAGTGAGCAAGTGCTTGGCTGCTGATGGGGTTAAATCATGACAACCTCTAAGCCTTTTAAGTTAATGAAATGGGTCAAGCCAGCATATTCCTCTTTTTCTGAAGGCTGAAAGTAAGCAAAGGACTGCACTTCTCTGCAGTGTGCCATTAACATCTCTAACTTTGAAGCAGCTTCAGGTTAGCTTAACTCTGTTGCTGTAGCCTTGTTTACCCTTTTACCTCTATCATTTGATTTGCTGCCTATGACTATGGATAGCTGATTGCAAAACAGGGATTCCGTACAATTTGTAATGATTGATGTCAGAAAATGGCTCAACCTAGTTCTTACCTAGAAGTTTATCTGGTTTGCGTAGAAGAATAAACTTATCTTGCTAATGGAATCAGGTAGTTCTGACACTGTACCCATTTTACTTGCTGGATATCTTGTTCAGTATGCCAAGGTTGAGAATTTCTGTCTCAAACATTATTACTCTTTGTTTTGCTAGCCTTATTGCTTGGGTATACCCAATCCATGGACACAGACAGCTCAATTTGTTGCTGCATGTTAGTGAGAATAAATCCTATGCATTTGCAAAGTACAGGGGTTAAGCAGAAGGAGCTGTATTTGTAACACCTTATCTAGGTTACATGTGTGTTTGTGTGCACCAAGCTTCTTTTCTAGTTGAAACAAGGTCTGGTTTCAGCAGCAGTCATGGCTTTATTGCTGGTTGGGATGCTTTACACCATTGGTAACAGGGATAAGAGACTTCTTTCATAAGGCTGAGCTTTGCCTGTTTGATCAAGTATTTCATATCTACCTCTAAGGAAAAAGTAGAATTTGTAGCTCAGCTGTTAAGAAAATGGTGTTTCAAGGGGAGAGAAAGGACTGTCCTTCACTATTTTATCCTTCATGAAACCTGGGCTTCGGTCAGGTGTCCAAGTTGGCTTATTGGGCACATGTTGGTACATCTTGACATAGCTGGTGACAGAACACAGTGGAGGGCTGCTGTGGTGAGGAAGGTTAGGACTACAGCAGTTCAGATAGCAGTTAAGCTGTAGTGGAACTCCGTTTGGACAACGGAGTCCAGTTTGCTGTCAATAGAGACTCTGGGGCTCCACTTTCTTGTAGAAAACCTAGCTCAGGATTTGAACTATCTTGACAATAAAATGACAGAACTGTATTGTGAGTAACAAGCTGCAAGCAGATTAAGGCAGTTATTTCACCTCTAACTTCAGAACTTCGTGGGATGCAGCCTTGGGACTTTTGAAGCAGAATTATGTTGGATAAGGTAGAATTCTTGCTAACACCTTGCAGAAGTGCCTCTACTTGTAAAGTGAGGTAGAACTGCATAGTTCTAGCTGAGGAGGATCGTAGAATGGTTTGGACCAGAAGGCACCTCTAAAGGTCATCTAGTCCAACCCCCTTGCAGTGAGCAGGGACATCCTCAACTAGATCAGGTTCCTCAGAGCCTTGTGGAGCCTCACCTTGAATATCTTCAGGGATGGGGCCTCAACTACCTCCCTAGGCAACCTGTTTGTGTTCCACCACCCTCTTGGTAAAGAACTTGTTTCTAACATCAAATCTAAAACTATTATTCTGTTTAAAACCATTGCCTGTCATCCTATCACTACAAGCCTTTGTAAGCAGTCCCTTTCCTACCTTCTTGTAGGCCCCCTTCAGGTAGTGGAAGGTTGATGTTAGGTCTCCCCAGAGCCTTCTCTTCTCCAGGCTGAACATCCCCAGCTCCCTCAGCCTGTCTTCGTAGGAGAGGTGTTTCAGTCTTCTGATTATTTCTGGATACAGGAATGTGCTGCATCTTGTAGTCAAGGACCACTGTTTAATGGCCAGAAGTGGTGACCACTTCTGGCAGGGCTACAGACACATCTGACTGATCAATTACATGACTCAGTGTTTTTTCTGTTGCCTATATTACTGTAGTTTTATACATCATTCTTAACTTGAAGTGGACAAGACTAGTTGATTGCCTGATCAAGATCTTTATAGGTGGAAGACCTATCTTACTACTGAGCTAAAGTCCTGGAGTTTTTTCATATATCTTTCATTTCCTTGCATAAAGGTTATATTCGATTTTGCTCTTTCTATGCTGAAACCTTCATATCAGTGTCCAGGTTTCCTGCTGAAAGAATGCTGTAATGGGTGTTAATGACAATAATGAAAAAACTTGCAATTCTTAAAAGCTTAAAAAGCTGTTTGGTCACAGCCTGAAAAATCACTTCTTTGAGAGACGGGAACTTTTCAAACAGGCTTCCTGGAATCATAATTGAAATCATGCTGCAGTGTAAGTAAGTCCAATCTGACATTTCCTGGTGCTTAATGGGAATGTTGCTATAGAAATTTGGACCTCTGAAATAGGCACTCTGGGACTGATATTCAAGAAACAGTTTTTATTCAGCTTGCGAATGCATATATTCACCTCATGAATAAGTTTCTGCAGTATGTTCCTGCAACAATTGATTTGTAAGTCTTTTTTGGAGACCTTAATGTAGCTTACAAAATAGTGTTAACTACATGGTCCAGTGCACACTACTGTGCTAATTTGGCTTATTTTGTGGGGCCATGGCTCTTCTGAATGGAGAACTTGTAGTTGCACTTGCTGCCTTGCACTATAGGCAGTACTATTCTGCAAGAAGCTGTTACATTACCAGTGAATAAAAAATTAAGGGATATTTTGAGATACTGATTTATACTTGAACCTCTAGAAGTTTTTGTTTGCAGAAGGCTTGTGTGCACTTCAAGTTGCCTGAAGTAATTGTTTAGTTTTTCTTCTGAAAGCAGGGTGTCCCGAGGAGGAGGGAGGTCCCATTGTGTCCATGAAATATACTATAAAAGTAGAGATGAGCAATAGAAATAATTGCTCTCAAAGTGGTTTTGGAATAGCCTGTTTTTAAATGTAGACTTCATGTTTATTTATGGAACAGCAGGCTAGTGAATATTTTGCTCCCCTACCCCATTATGTTTGTAACAACAGGAGAGGATGTAGAAGCAGCTGTTTTCAGAGTACACAATGTTTGTGAGAACTTGATTCTAGACATTTGAGTCCCTAAGTTAACAATGCTAGGGCACTAATTTACAAATTGTACTCCAGGCTGTAATTGGTTCTTACTGGAGTGTGGTGTTAAGAATTAGGTTCTTGCTGCTGAAGCATAGTGACTGCATCTACACTGTTTATGGTAAGACTTGTGCAAATTGTTGTGTGTGAAGATGTTGGGCAGTGTGATACTGTAGAGACTGTGTTAAATATGCAGGAAAAACGTGTTGCAAGCTTCAGCAGAAACACTAATAATACTTCTGTCCTTACCTTGATCTCTTATTTTTCAGGTTTGTCTCTGACAGCTTTTACCAAAGACAAAGAATATGGTCAGAACTTGCTGGGAGTTAATGTAAATCCTTCAAGCATTGATAGCTTTGAAGTGACTTATTTCTGCCTGACTGTCCAATAGTCAGATCAACTCTGCCTCTCAGCTTCTCTGGAGCACCTGAAGTGTCTGCACCAACTGTGCTGAACAACATGTCCAAAAGTAGGGATGTGCCTTGGTGCTTGCTCCATGCTCAGAGCAGGCCTTCTAGACGGCTGTAAGATTTTAGTTGTAGCTGAAGATACTGGATGGATGTCTGCTTTTTTTCCAGAAGATTCCATCTTTTCATAACCAAGTAAACCCAGAACTTTAGGAATCACAACCCAAGTAGGCTCTTATGGGCTGTAGATGTTCTGAATCAGTCTCTACACAAAGATACTGCTGTATGGCTGTCTCAGATTACAGCTAGAAGAAGCTGCAGTAGTTTGAGCTGATGCCAGTGCTGACTGCAGGAGGTAAAACTGTAGTTTGACTATATCAAGGTAACTGTTACAGTGCTAGATTAATTTTAATTGCCACCCAACTGTGCATTTCATTGCTGTTCTAGGAGAGATGTGTGAATAGAGGAAATCTGATGTTCCTGTATTTCTGAAAATTTTAACTGCTGCCATCATGCTCTGTATGGCCACATGTGGGAGCTTGAGGATCTCTTGTCTGTTAATAACAGACTACATGGAAGTACAGTCTTAGATACCTTATTTTCTCACATTTCACATAATGTGAGGTAGTACTCAGTTTGGATAACATTGCCTTGAAACACTTAAAACAGACACAGGTGGAGGTATATAATGGATCTGAATTATTACAATAATTTAGATGTAGAATTAGCATTTCAACTTTTGCAGTATGGTGCATTTGTGCCCTCTGCTGCAGAGGGACTGCAAGGAGATGCTGTTAGGATAAAATTGGAAACTTTATTGTTTATGTCACTTGACTCTTCTATGAAATAGGAAAGAGCAGCATTTGTCCAATGATGTTTGGAACCTTTTATATAAGGCTGTGCCAGGTGAGGCATGTTCCTCCTGGGATCCTGTTGTGAACTGACTGCTGCAGTGTAAGGCCACTGATGCAGGGAGTAGGGATGATACATTCTGCTAAAATGAACTAACTTGAGGCAGTGCATCAGATCTGGTACAGTATAGGTAACATCAGCTCTGAATTATAGAATGGCAGAGGTTGTAAGGGATGTCTAGTGATCAAATCAAACCCCCTGCTAGAGCAGGATCACCCAGGGCAGGTGCACAGGAATGTATCCATGTGGGTTTTCAAAGTCTCTAGAGGAGGAGACTTCATAGCCTCTGTGGGCAGTGTGTTCCAGACTCTGTCAGCCTCACAGTAAAGAATTATTTCCTCATGTTGAGGTGGAACTTCCTGTGTTCCAGCTTGTGACCATTGCCCCTTGTCCTATCACAGGGCACCACTGAAAAGTGGCCCCTCCTACCTGACACCCACTCTTTAGATATTTGTAAACATTGAGAACTTTGTCTTCTCCAGGCTAAACAGCCCCAGGTCTCTCAGCCTTTCCTCATAAGAGATGTTCCAATCCCTTAATCATCCTCATAGCCTCTGTTGGACTCTCTGTAGTATTTTCCTGTCCTGCTTGAACTGGGGAGCCCAGGAATGGACACAATACTCCAGATGTGGTTTCACTAGGGCAGAGTAAAGGCGGAGAACTGCCCTGGACCTGCTGGACACTCTTCTTTACACACTCAGGATACCATTGGGCTTCCTGGCCACAAGGGCACATTGCTGTCCCATGGATAACTTATTGTCCTGCAGAACTACAGTGTCTTTCTCCATTGATCTGCTTTCCAGCGGGTCAACCCCTAGCCTGTACTGCTGCATGGTGCTATTCCTCTCCAGGTGTGTGTAGGACTCAAGACTGAAGGCTAAGTCTAATGTAGTTGAGCAGCTGAAGTAGCAGAGAATTTAGGTGACTTAATGTCTAGACTTGTTCTGTGAGCACTGCCTGTAAGAGATGCTGTGTATCCTTGCTGCCTTTGTGGGTAAAACCTTCACTGAATGTGTGCTGTATACTGTCGGAGACCAAAGCATGATGTCCACAACATACAACTTATGTGATATCTGAGCATGTGCAGTGTGGTGCATAGAAAGAGTTATTGTGATAATAAATCTACAATTGAAGGGCTGGAGAATTTCTGTTTCAGGGCAATAATTTTCCAAAGGCAAAATCATTTGCTGGACAGACATTCTCTAGAGGAACACTGTTGTACTGGTTAAGTCCTGGCTTCTGCCTGAAGTCAGCTGTCTTTAGTGCACTAACCACCCTTTGTTTAAATCTTAGCCATGTGATTAAAACCTCAGATCTGGCCACTTGCCAGTATTGTTTTTGACTACTGTTGGTTGTTCCTTTGTCCGTAGCAGACTTGTAAGTCAGCCTGCTCATGACCAGAAGCGGGTATGGAGCAGATGAACTGTCAGTGAAGGAAAGCTTGCAGTATCTTTTCCCTTTTATTGTTCCATATTAGTGTTGGAGACATTCTGCCCTATGGTTGTCTCAGAAAAGCAGTGTACAGTTATGAGTTACCAGAAGGATTTAATGGATTTGTCCAAACAACTGGAAAACTTAAATTGAAGTGAGTCAAAACTCACTGCAGGGAATTTTGATACCTTCAGACAGAGATGGTTAATTTGATTTTGAACATTCATATCCTAGTCAGCTGTGGTCTGAACTCCATACTGTGAACGGTCTGTTCCACAAACAGCATCTGTATTTCTGTCATTTTTGAGGACTAAGGTTACAGTATTTCAAGCAACACATTTGGAGCCCTTTAAGTTTACTAGTTCGTTTGCCACTGGCATGGGGTGCCCCTTGTTTTTTGGAAGCATGTATGGGTAAAGGGAAGTGAGTTGAATAAAAGGCTGTTTTATTAGGCTTGGTAAATGCTGTCAAGACTTCTGTTGTCATTCACTGATGGCTTCATTCTACCAAATGTAGCTCAAAGATTAGTTCCAACACCAGGAGTGTCCAAACTGACCTGTGCAACTTCTATTGGAACTTAATATAGGCATGGCCTCAAAGAATATTACTGGAAGAACATCTCCAGCATGTGGCAGGTTGCCTGCCTGTGTTCTGGGATAGTAGAGCTTACCTGAGCAAGTTGGGAGCCAGATCCTCAGCCTGTGCTGTGACAGTTTGATCTGCTTGGTGAGGAGTTAGTTTCCCAAACTCTGCATTTCTTTGATTGCAGGCATAAGCGGATTTGCCAGGGAATAGTTTAGAACATCTCACCTCAATGCTAATAATTGCTAGAATTCAAGGGTGAGGTCAAATAAGCAGTGTTGCTGGAAGAAACGGATACAGCTGTCCTCAGCAAGGACTTTATGTGTATCAAGTAAAAATGCTCAATATATGTGACTAAAATATTCAGGTTCATCAGACTTACATACCCTGATCTTGTTTGGCTACAGAACCCTGATATCAGTGCCAAGCACTACTAGGAGAATTCCAATCTGAGGATGCACAAACTCAGGCTAGTTTTGAAACTATTACTCAAATGCTAATTCAGCTTCTGCTAATCCCAGCCCAGGAGAGCAACTGCAGCGGTCTTGTATAAGGTAGTCACATGTAACAGTGTGTCAGTGATCACTAGATTTAAGCTGTTGAATCTCAACCTCTTCTGGCAAGTCAGAGCGCACTTCTGCACAGCTAATTCTCCTGATTTAAGAGAAATAGGGCACTTACTCATGCATTTGGATATATGATTGGTGCTGTAAAGAGCTGTTCTTCCCTGTAGCAGAAGCTGGAAAGGCAGAGACATGAGTGTTCATTTATAGAATCATAGAAGACAAAGTCCAACCATTAACCCTGCACTGCCAGGTCACCACTAAACTGTGTCCTGAAGCACCACATCTACATAGTTTTAAAATATTCTAGGGATGGTGACTCCACCACTACCCTGGACAGCCTGTTCTAGCAGTTGATAACTTTTTCTTTGAATAAATTTTTCTTGATACTGACTCTAAGCTTTTTCTGGTGCAACTTGAGGCCATTTCCCTCTTGTCCCATTGCTTCTTACTTGGGACAAGAGACTAATACCCTCCTTCCAGGAAGTTGTAGAGAGTATTAATGTCTCCCTGAGCTTCCTTTTCTCCATGTTAAACAGCACCAGGTCCCTCAGCAGGTCCTCATAAGACTTGTGCTCTAGACTTTTCACGAGGCTTGTTGCCCCCCCCCCCTTTTTTTTTTTTGGACACCATAATGTCTGTCTTGTAGTGAGGGGCACAAAACTGACCCCAGTATTCAAGGTATGGTCTCACCATTGCCAACACCACGGACAATCACTTCCCTAGTCCTGCTGGTCACACTATTTCTGATGCTGTTGGCCTTTTTGGCTACCTGGGCAGTGACATTGCTGGCTCATGTTTGGGTGGCTGTCCACCAGAACCCCCCAGGTCCTTTCCTCCCAGGCATCTTTCCAGCCACTCTTCCCTAAGCCAGTAGTGTTGCCTGGGCTTGGGGTTGTTGTGGTCCCAAGTGCAGCACCTGGCACTTATACTCCACTTCTCAGGAGGTGGAAGAAAATGGAGGCCCTAGCTTCTTGACTTGGCTCATTGCAGCAGTCCTGGAAGCTTAACTGTAATTTCTAGGCACCTAAGGCAGTGGTCTTGCATTGGTGCTGCGCAAATTCAGCTGTAGTCTCTCTGCTTTGCGATCTAAAGGATCAATGCCTCTTTCCTCACACCCATTGTCTGTGGTCTAGCCCAGTGCCTGCTCCTTCCTGCCTTTCCTTCGGGGAGACATCTGGTATGTGTACGTGGCTGATACACCAAACTAGTCTTAAATTGGCTCATGTTCTAATTGGGAAGGGTATTAGAAAGCATTCTAGCTACAGAGTAGACTTGGTGTCTAATGCTGCAAATCCCCATTAATACTTTTATAGATTCTGTATTGCATCAAATCCAGTGAAAGGAGAATATTGCTTTGGTGGAATATAAAGTTCACGGAGTGCTTGCTGCTTTTCCAAGCAATAGCAGGTTTGACAACGTCTGACCTTGCAAACCTACTTAATTTTCAGATGCTCCTGGGTTTGTCAACTTCCAGAAGCTGCCTGTGCTACCTGCAAAAGCAGTATGTTAAACCCCTGACTACTTTCAAATGGGGCTATGCTTGGAAAGACTTGGAGGAATTTCTGTGAAGAAGGATGTAATTACAGCTTCAGAGTATTTCTTCCTAGACACTTGTTTTGAGTTTAGTTATCCTTAAGCTAACTGGAACAATGGGTCCTATTCTTCCCCAGTCCATACAAACTAGTAACTAATCTTGTTTTGAAACACCAGTCCTTTAATAAATTCTCAAATATTTTAAAATTGAACTGTAATATGGAGAATGCTTTAAGCACTGAGCAGAACTAGTGGGCATGTAATTCTCCTTCTTGCCATATGCCTGCTTAGTCCTGAGCTCTCTGGTGTTGGGCTGTTAGTTTCTCATTTGCCTCTCCTTCCTGGGGACTTAAAGAAAGGCATGAGGAGGCCTGCTGAGCTCTGCCTTCTGAATGCAAGAGGTGGGAGCTGCTGTTCTGCAGCATTGCCAACTTAGATTTCTTTACTACTTAAAATGATTTTAACCTTTTTTCTTTTTTACTGTGGTAAGTCAACCACAATAGCTTTTGTATTCTATATCAGCTGTGAGGATTATTAAAAGAAGTCTTTATACAACTGCTCTAGTTTCCTGTCAGGTAGGACCAGAAGAGATGCAGCTTCCTCCCTGTGGTGACCTAAGTCCTGGAAGATGCCCTGCCTTATGGAAGAGGAGACAACAGTTGTTTGGTGGTGGGGTTTGAGTCATGTGTTAACTGCATGCATATCAAAGTCTTTCTCTGCAAGATGAGTAAGGGATTGAAAAATATGTTTTGCTTGGTCTCCAGACTTGTCTGGTTTTGCAATTATCTGATGTTAGAGTTGTTAAACCAAAAAATTGCTACCTTCTCTATCTATTAAATATGAGAGAGGCCATGTGAAAGTCTAAGGTGTTTTGTTTGTTGGGTTTTTTCCTCATGTATGCAGCACAGCTGCCTCCTTTCTCTTCAACTGCTCCCCATCCTTGGAGATAAATGCCTGTGTTGGCTGCTCAGAAGGTTTTCAGAAGTGTCCTTTTTCATGTATTTGTTTTCTGCAAAATGTTCCGGATGCCCTTCTTGCTTTCTACAGAAATTCTGTCTTATTTACCTTTGACATCATGTAATTTGACAGCTTTGTAGCTTGGCTTCTAAATTTTCTGTGTTTTCCTGGCCTTCTCACATGACCTTGGTATGTGGATAAGGGATTTGGTACTGTTGTCTCTAATTTAATGAGCAGATATTTTTCTTTGCCCTTAAACAACTTACTTTCCTCCCTGACCCAGGCTTTCTGTTGTGGCATGTGATCCTTCTGGCTCTCACATTACCTTATGTGCTTACTATTGATATAGCCAACTTGTTGGACAATGAAATAATGATAACAGGTGCTGGTAGGGTTTTATTGCTCTCAAGTTGCAGAAAGTTGGGGGGGGGGGGGGGGTGGGGGGGCCCTGTGGCAACAGCACCAGCCCGGCTCTCTTTTC
>JANIJG010014552.1:22975-46153 GCA_024611175.1 Megaceryle torquata
AAGGCGACCACGTAGGGAAGATTTTTGTTTTCTGGGAAAGCAGTGGGAAAGGTGTTTCCCCTGAACAAGGGGGGGCTGGGGTTTTTCCCCCCCCCCCCCCCCCCCCAGCTCAATTTCAGAAAACAAGAATGCAAACAAGAGCATGACACGGCAATAAATGGTCCATTAAGTTAGCAGAACCAACAGTGAGCCCTCTGCCAGCATAGATAGCAAACTAATCTCAGGATGTTTTGCCACACCTAGCTTCTGCTCAAAAGGTGCGTTTGAACTGTGCAACATTTTCACTAGTTCATATCCTTGCTGTTTCCTTTTTCCTCTCAGATTAGCATTTTAGGTCTGCCTTTCACCAGGGCTGTGGAAAAAACTCTCCTGAGATAAGGCTTGCCTTTTCAGTGGTTGTTAGTAAAGTTGCCAAGCCATTGAGAAATGTGGCTGGGAGCAGATAAAATTAATATTTGTTTCATTTAAGGGAAAAAGAGGAAAAGCAGGAATTGCAAGTAAAAAAGAAAAGAAAAACTGGTACAGTTCTGCTTAATGTATATTTGTTTTTTGATCTAATCCAAGGTACTTTTTAAAGCAGGGACTTTAGTAGTATTCTGAAAATAATTTGACTTTTCTGTGGATAAGAATATCTAAATTACATTAAGAGAGTGCAAATTCATCAAGGATGTACGTCTCAATTTCACTGCATAAGCCAGTCATTGATTTCCTGAACTGATGTCAATAGATACTTGATTTTTGTTATTTTTCCTCTATTGTATTTCCTGTGGCAGGATGCAAGGTCTGGTCTATCCATTTATTCTCTCAATGCACAGCCACAACACTGGTGTTAATTTATATTTTACAAATGCAGCAATCTCCTGCAGATCTAGAATGTGCCTTCCATGACTTTGCTGCCAGGCTGAAGCCTGTCCTCTAAGACATATAAATGACAGTGACCTCTGTTACGCAGTGATTTACAGAAGAGGTGTGAAGGTGCTGGAGTCAGGAGTCATGGGCTTTAAACACAGTTTTGAAGTTTGGCTCTGCTGTTTTTGTTGTGAAAGCAGATTGAATGCCAGGATGCCTTGGAAGCAGCTGCTCGGGCAGAGGGTCTGCCACTGGACACCTCCGTGCATTCCCAACTGAGAATGCTGGACGAAGAGCATCACAAGGGCAAATACCACCATGGCCTGAATGCGCTGAAACCCATACGGACTACTTCCAAGTAAGTCTTTAGGCTACAAAAGAACTGATGCAGCATTTGCTTTTCAAACCGGTCACAAGGCAGGACTGCAGCTGTAGGTCTGCTGACAGATACTGAAAACATCAGAATTTGTTTAGGATGTATGACTGGCATGGGCTACTTGGTACTCTGAGTACCTTCAGTGAGAGAAGGCTTTATTTTTTCTAAGTGATTTACGATTCTTTTTTATTTGTTTGTGTTTATTTTTTTTTTACTTTCTTTCAGACACCAGCACCCTGTTGATAATGCTGGGCTTTTCTCCTGCATGACCTTCTCCTGGCTCACTCCTTTGGCTCACAGAGCATACAAGAAAGGGGAGTTGTTTATGGATGATGTATGGTCTTTATCAAGGCATGAGTCTTCAGATGTCAATTGTAGAAGGTAGAGACATCTTGTTCTTTATTATTTTCTTGTGTCCTCTTTTAAACGTTGGGTTGCAGGCAATGATATATTGTTGTCCTAGGACAGCAGCACTGATGTTTCATTCCACTGTTCTCAGAATAGTGGAATTTAGTTTTATCCTTCATAGACTGCTTCCTTCTGCTACACTGTTTCTGTAGTCTTGCTGATTTCAGTGAATTTAGAGGATTGTGTTTCCAGGAGTATTTTTCAAATTTTTTTTTTTCTGAATTTGCATGTCTTTAAACTATTTTTTATTGAAACAGAGTTCCTAAGGCTATACTGAGAAAAATCTTGTGCTAAAATAATGAAAATGAATACTGACAGTAGCAAGGCGATGTGAATATGCGTCAGATCTTGTGATCAGGCTGACCATTTATGGCTAATGAGGAGTTTTCTTATATATTTGACTGCATAACTCTTCTATCAGGTCAGCAAGGAAAGACCATCATGAGTCTTGCCCAAAAGACTCCAAACAAAGCAAAGGTCATTGTGTTTTTCATCCTTTTTCTTCTGTTGAAGTAACACAATGTAGATATTTCAAGATGCAGATATTTCTCTGTACCTCACAGAATGTACCACATTTATTTCTCTTGATATCTAGTTATTTGTGTTGCTGTGATCTTGGATGTGCTTGGAATTTTCACAAAGTACTACTTAGGAGATCGTACCATCTCTCATGGTGAAAAATTTATAACATGAAGCTTTTGTTTTAGGCTGGAGAGATTGTGGCAGGAAGAACTGAAAGAAAGTGGGCCCGATGATGCTTCTCTCCGGAGAGTTGTGTGGATTTTCTGCCGCACCAGGCTCATCATTTCCATAGTGTGTCTGATGATCACGCAGCTCGCAGGTTTTAGTGGACCAGTAAGTAATATCCATCCTTTTTTTTAACAACTTCAGAGGGCTCCATCTCATGGCCAACTGTAAAATCTTAAGGTTTCATTGCAGAGTCACTTAACTTCTAGCTAGCCACAATATTTTTTGAGGCAGAATTCCAGATTCAATAATCCAAGATAGGTTTCCTACAGCTGGTGGATCAGTTGCTGAAAACTGAGGCAAGTTCTTGGAGAAGGGAGGGGGAATTTAGGTGTCTTGGAGGAAATGCACACTTGTTTTTTTTCTCTTTGGTTTTGAGTATAGTTTAAAGTTCTTCCTTAACCGGTATGTGGTCTTTTTGCATAAAATTCTTACATGCAGGTCTTTTGATTGTTGTTTTTTGATTGTTTTCTTTTTCTTTTTGCAATTCTGTAAATTTATCTTGGAATAAAATTCAGTCTGTAAAAACGCTAATCTTAGATTATTGGCATTAATAGCACAATCTTTGAAGCAGCACAAAACTATTATTAGAGCAATACTTAAACTGATGTGAGCAGGTCTCGAGTCTGTGGGCATAGTCTTTACTCATCCTACAGAGAATGGTCAGAGAGGTTTCATGTAGATTTGTTAGAGTATGTTATTGCCTCTAGGAACTGCTGCAGTTTGTTGCTATGGGTCGTAATGAAGATAACAGCATATGGGACTTGACATTCACACCATTTTTTTGTCACCTGTTTGTTGCACGTGCTGTGCAGATTTACAGTTGAAATTTTGACTAAATTTATTCTCTACACATTTCCCTTGAGGAGTAGGAGCAGTATTACTGCTAGTAGTACACGTTTCAGTGTGCTGGTAAGCTGAAGGTTCATTTCTTGGGTAAGTACACTTGGGTGCACTGTTAGGTGAAATGTCTTATTTTAAAATGTTTTCCTGCTTTTAAATGTCTTACCATAATGATGTTCTGCTTTTTAAGCCTTTTTAAAGTTTGCCTTTGTTTCATGTAATATGAGTAACAATAAATGTTTTTGTGGTGGTGTTTTCTTGGTAGGAATGTATAGTAGCTTGTCTTATAAAATATGTGAACATACTTTGGGAATTAACGATAAATCATGATTAAGGTTTTAACAGCACCAGCTTTCCCCAAGAAGAGCTTCTGTCATTGTTTCACTACAGGGCTTTAGCAGCTGCTTTTATCTTTAGCAAAGAACTTGCAACAGGGTTGCCCTAATTTCTGTAGTTTAATTTTTCTCAATTTGTCTAAACTAAACTGCTGAATGAGAGCAGGAAGGGAAAGGAGAGGAAAAAAAATCCAACAACTTGACTGGACTGGGAGCTACTGCTGCAATTGATACTAGATTTGATAGTTTAAAATTGTCTATAGACATTGCCCATTTACAGGCAACCTTATTCATTTCTTTGAATAAGGAACAATTTCCTTTTAGTTCTATCATTTGGCATGAAAAATAAGTTTTTACCATCCCTCCTCCCTGTTGTTAAAAATGGCATGCCTCATAGATATGCCTGTGCTGTCTCCTCAGAAGTACCAGTGCTTTCTTATGTTGTTACACCCTTTCAGTCACCTGAAGGTGAAAAGAGGGATCAGGAAAAGCACTTGACTTGACCTCACGTATCGGTGAAAATTACAAAAATGGAGTTAAACACTATATTAAACTTAAAAAAATTTAATTTAATATCTATGACTTTGAAATGCCAACCAACAGCTGTGGCTTTTCTAATGAGCATTGTGGTGGTTATCACTGGAAAGAAGTTGTTGCAGACTTCTTGTGTGTTGTTTTTTTACATATCAGATAGATCCTTCAAGGGTCTTCATTGTTTTACTTGGATAAATCCTGCATCTGGCACAGTATCCAAACCCATAACCTGGTGAGACAGCTGCATGTGTCAGAATGCCTTGTAATAACCATCAGAATGTGGAAGTATAGGTGAGATACTGTTTATCTCCAGTGAATATTTGCTGACATTTGATCAACTACCAAAACTTTGAAGTTTGGGTTGAGGAGCAAAGAAGCATTTTTAAATACTGAGCATAATCAGTTTAACTCCAGGTCTGAACGATGTGCATGTCTGCAACTGTTCAGAGCTATTCTTCCTGTTTGGGAGATGGGGAAACTTGCTATTTTAGTGGAGAACAGCTTGACAGTTTGGTCAGTTATTGGAGGGGGGAGTGGTAAGCTCTTGGAGGTAAGTTTCCCAATTTCCTAGTTGGCTCCAGTTGCAGCCTGCTCTGTGCTGTCTGTTGCATGCTGGCTGCAGCAGGGATGCCAGCACTGCAGTGGGACCAGTGACAGAAGCTGTTCTTTAGAATTTTCAGGATGGCTGTTTTCTGCGTCAGAATGAGACAGTCCTGCTGAGCAGAGCCAACGCCAAGAGCGAAGGTAAGGTAATGTTTATTCAATGGGAATGCTTAAGACAGCTGAGCAGATAGTACCAGCTACTACAGTAATAGTTACAGGAGTTTTTTACCCCATTAGCTTGAGTTTTAGTTTTTGTACTGTAATTTTTCTGTTTTGTAAATAACTTTATGCTGGTATCTTGTCATTAAACTTGTTTGAATTCAAATGGTATGTGTTCAAATGTAAATGTTAATTCTGTGTGACTTTTTTTCTCCTCTCCTTTTTCAAAATTCTTTAATCTGCTGTTTCCTTTTTTTTTTTTTTTGGTGGGAGGGGTGTTGGGGGGAGGGGTATACTGTAAGCTGGTCTCTATTTCATCACGGGAGACACTGAATCTATAAAATAGTGCTGAGAAATTGCACTAAAAAGTTTTGGGAGGAATGAGACCCCAGGAAACATCTGCTATCTTTATACATCCTCTCTTGGAGACTTTCTGCAATGCTGTGGTGTGCAAGAAAACGCTTGCAGTCTGCGACCATGCTGAGTTACAGCTCGTGAGGAAAAAGGGGGATTTTCACCCCAATTGCTCAGTGACTCGGTTGCATGTGTTGGATTGAATACTGGAAAAAGAAGTCAGTAATCTCCTTAGTAACTGCCAACCAACTGTATGCAGTTGTGGTCCAAACAGTTGATGTAAAACTAAGTCCAAGTAAGGAGAAAGTTGGAATGCAATAGATCTGTGAATGTGAGCTCCTCACATTTGTGCAGACATCGGTATGTAAATTTTCTCAGTGGCCATTCCAGAACCTGATGGACATCTGGCTTTAATTCACACCTGTGAAAAAGAAAGAGCAAAATAATTTACAGTATGTTTCCTTGGTTCTGATGTGCAGAATTATTTTCCTCAGAAAGATGAATTTGATCTCTTTTTTTTTTTTTGTTTTTGTTATTTGGTGCTTGGTGATAGCTATCAATACCTTTGCCAAATTAGTGGGGTTTTGGTTTTTTTCCCTCTCTTCAAACTATACAGAACTCTTCTTTGAAAAAATCTGGTTTAGTCAAGAGGACTCCAATGGACTATGATGTGAAGGGCTTCTCAAGTATTTTCTTTGGTCTCAGATTTTTTTTTTTGATTGTTGTTGCTTTTTATTGTGGGCAAAGGTAATTTTCTGCTGTGTACTAGCATATCAAAAGCACCACTATCTTAAAACATCATTTGTTAAAAAGCTCTCTAGGAAATCTTTTGCTGTCTGTGAAGCCTTACTGTAGGATACTTTTTAAACCAGATTTCAGAATTTGTTCAGCCTCAGAAGCCTCCTCTGTTGGTACCTGCAAATTCGACTTCTTTTGGACTTCATGAGCAAATACTGTTCTGTTTTTGTATCTCTATAATTTTGTGTGTAGTTTCAGATCTAGTTTGTTAGAGGTTGAGACTGACTGTTAGATATTAGCCTTTTATAATAATCCTGTATGTGCAGATTGTATGTTTATACAATGCTCTACCCGTTGTACGGTGTTTTTGAGATGTTACCATTTAAGATGGCACTTTATTTCAAATAAAAGCCCATTGTTTTGCAGTCAATAGTATTTAATATTGCTGGTGATTGTGAGTTGTATGATGTTATGCCACTGGGCCACAAAGAACTGGAGGTGGGAATTGGTGGTTCTGGGGGCTGTTCTCTTTCTTCAGGTGATGTTTGAAATGTGATTCCTGAGGTAAAATGTTTATTTTTTTGGGGGGAGAGGGTATGGGGAGGGATTGAACGGTTAATTTGTTGTCTCTTTTTTTCTCCCCGTCCCCAATGATTTGTGGTATTGCGTACCTCGTGCTTTCCGCTTGTTTTTTTCTTTACTATTAAACTGCTGATGTTTATTTCCAGGAATGTTTTGCAAATGTCCTTCTCACTCTTCCCCTCTACAACTGTAGGTACATTGTTCCTTTTTATCAAATAAGCACGTTTGAAGCAAACCAAAGATAAAATAAAAAAGGTCTTAATGTCACGTAAAGGAATGTTTCTTAATGTGTGCAGATGTATAAGTAGTGACTATATTAAAATTCTTCTATATGATAATGCATTGCTTTCAGCTAACTGACAGATTTATGTTAAGTTAGAAGACACGGAGGATTAGAAGAGTGCTGCAAGGAATGTGGTTCCAAATTAAACTCTCTTTTATTTACTAAATTTGACTCAGTGCTTGGCTCTCAGCAGGGCTTTGTGTTACAGTACTTCTTGTATTGACACCTTTTACTTCTAGAAAGAAGATGCTTTCTATTTCAAACGGCTCTTTTAAAAGCAAAGTAGCCTACTTATTTCTAACTTAACATAAAGTTGTTGCATGGTCTTCTGGGATGATGGGACGTTCATGCGAACTTGCATTTCTTCCTGTAGGCGTTCGTTGTGAAACATCTTTTGGAGTACACCCAACAGAGTGAGTCCAACCTGCAGTACAGCTTGTTTTTAGTTTTTGGCATCTTTATGACGGAAATAGTGAGATCTTGGTCCCTGGCGCTAACATGGGCTTTGAATTACCGCACGGGGGTTAGACTGCGTGGAGCTGTCTTGACAATGGCGTTTAAGAAAATTCTTAAGCTGAAGAACATTAAGGAGAAGTCTCTTGGAGAGGTAAGCTGAGGCACCATTCTGGAAATTGTGGTGTGAAAAGGGATACACAATATATTCCTTAGAGAATGAGCTATGCCTTAAATCTAAATAATCTCTTATGTGTATTTTTCAGCTCATAAACGTATGTTCCAATGATGGTCAAAGGATGTTTGAAGCTGCAGCAGTTGGCAGTTTGTTGGCTGGGGGCCCTATTGTGGCTATCTTAGGAATGGTTTATAATGTGATTATTCTGGGTCCAACAGGCTTCTTGGGCTCTGCTGTCTTCATCCTTTTCTACCCAGCAATGGTAAGCTGTAAAGAGTTCAGACTTGATTTGGTTTTTAGTAGGTTACACATGTATAGCTTTGAAGATAAGGTGTTGAAATGTGCTAGATTTAGTCCACTGATGGTGCTGCATGTTATTGAAAGTGTTTCTAAAGATGGTGTATGAAGCAGAAATTAGGAAACAGGAAGCTCAGAATTATAAAGAAAAATAGCAAATGGAAATAAGAAAACTGATAGATTTGACTGAAAACAGCTATGCTTAGCCAAATTAAATTGCAGAATGCTGAGGTGCTAGTGGTCAAGGTTGGAAAGACACAGGGCCTCCAGATTGTATGCAGGAGTTCACTGCTTTGTGAACAGAGTGCTCTAATTTCAATAAAAGATGTTGAAAAGCACTGCATCTGGGAGAGGGTGCTCTTGATTAGTTATTCCTGCCTCTACTTTTGCTGAGCTGTGAAATTAAGCTAGTTCAATCCAAAAGCTTGCCTCTAGAAAACCCTGTAAAGCTGCTGAAGATAGGTCACTTTTTTCACAATCCACATTTGAAACAGCTTGGGGACTGAATAGTGTGAGGTCCTCTATAGTTCAGTTTATCTGGCCAGCAGTAAAGATTAAAATAATGGCCACTGAGTTTTGAAAAGAAGAATGAGGAGTGGATATTTGTGTATTTTTAGATTGGTTTAGGAGAAATATTAGAACTGTTTTTCCAGCTTCATAGCACTGGCATATGGTAGAAATGAACCTGACTGTGTGAAGTCCAGCTTGCGCTTTCCCTCATGGGACCAGGTTAAAAGGTTGGCTAAAATGAGTCCTACTGTTTGTCTGCCATGAGGGTCAACTTGGTGTGTCTTTAGGTTAAGGTGTTTGTAGTCTTTGTGCTTCAGAAACTGTAACAAATCTGGTACAATTCAATGCTGGTAAAAGCACACACCTTTATTTTCACAAGTTTTATTTTTGTTGAAACTTGCTGTAATGAGTCTAGTGCTCAGTGCAGATAGGATGGGAGGATATAAAAATGGTTTACAGACAGACTTTTATGTTAGAGCAACAGTTGCCTTGCCCCATCCCTGAATTCCCCTCTTTGTACTGAAAATTGGCTTTCTCTGGCAATTGGGAGTTGTACTTGCTCTTTCTGAGTTGCCATTAATGTTGCTGGACACTGTCTTTTGTTTCAGATGTTTGTATCACGCCTCACAGCTTATTTCAGAAGAAAATGTGTATCAACAACAGATGAGCGTGTGCAGAAGATGAATGAAGTTCTTAATTACATTAAGTTCATTAAAATGTATGCCTGGGTCAAACCATTTTCTCAGAATGTTCAAAGTGAGTTCACACAATCTGTGCAGATCCACCATTTCTCAGTAGCCTGGTGCATCCTCCTAGCTTAGTACCCCAGATGCTGATGTGCATGCAGTGTAATAACACTTCCATCCTTTGGGCTTCCTATTTGTTATGCACAATGGCTTGGACAAACAGACCTGCTTCGGAAGCTTTACTTTCTAGCATAATGATTGTGGTTTGGCACTAATCTTAAACAATGGAACAATTTTTTGAAATGTATCATTTAGTAAATGTGATGGCTGCTTCACTTCAGAATGAAGTAAAAAGACGTCCATTCTTACAGAGATTTATAGATCATTATAGTCTTCTTCTCTGCAGTCTTTATGAGAAGGTATATAATGTGGTAAATGCTAAAGCATGGAGTTAGCCAGTGTTTATAGTGCTGCAGTATCTGTTGTGCGTGTACCCTCAGAATCACACTTCCAATGTGGGGCCTTATTTATATTTCTAGAAATTCGTGAGGAAGAACGTAAAATCTTGGAACGTGCGGGCTACTTCCAGAGCATCACTGTGGGTGTGGCTCCCATAGTTGTAGTCATTGCCAGCGTGGTGACCTTTTCTGTCCATATGATCCTTGGCTATGATCTTACAGCAGCTCAGGTAACTGCCTGCAGTGTTGAAGATGCTCTTTACAAGATTGCCACAGTAGCTTTTCTGCTAAGCCATTTCTTTTCATCACATTGTTTGCATTGTGGCCGTGCTTGTGTGGCCAGGCTGTAGCCTTGCTCGCAGAAGAGAACATTTTGGGGGTTGTGTGTGTGACAGCAGCAGATGTAGTCTTATATTTTGCACAAAAATCTCTCAGTGCTGTTTCTGTCCTGACCTTCCCCAGAACAGGTTTTGAGCAGAATGTGAGAAAGCACCTGTGTTTGCTATGCAGATAGGGCATTGGGATTACTGGATGGTTTTGTTTTGTGGTGTGCTTGGATGCAAACAGCACAATTGTCTTACTACAGCATTTGAACTTGAGCCTTCATAAGTAACAGGGTGTCATGGTTTAGGGTCAGGGTGGCCCCTTAGACCTATAACAGATGCTCTCTGTTAACCTCCCTCCCTCCCCAAAGGGGAGGAGAAAGGGAGTAAGGGAGAGAGACTTAGCGATTAGAAAAGAAACTAGAACAGCCTAAATGAAAATAATAAAATGTAATGTATACAAATCCAGTATCAAACACCATCCCTTCCCCTTGCCCTGCCCATGACAATTACATCATCATCACCACTGATGCTGTGGAGCAGGCACAGGGGAAGTCCCAGACTGGGCTCAGTGGTAGACAGGAACCAGATTTGGGAACACAGATTGAAGGCAGAATAGGTAGATTCCTCCTTGGGTGCTGACTGATGAAGAAGCAAGAAGAAGCTGGAAGAGTTGAGCGAGGCTTGACCCTCATGATCCCTCAGCTTTATACTGAATATGATGTATAGGGTATGGAATCCCTCGCTGGTCAGTTTGGGGTCACCTGTCCTGGTCTCTCCTCCCAGCAGGTGCAGTGTTTTACTTTCTGCATCCCCAGTGTGGAACACAAGATCCAGCAGTGACCTTGGTCTACATGCCAATCCTTGGTACTAACTCTAAACATGGGGTGTTATCACTGCCAGCAGCAGACACTGTCTGTGCAAACAGGCTGCTAACTTCAGAAAGTGCAGTTAGGTAGAAGAACTGAGCTGAAAAGTAAAATCACTGAACAGAATTAGTTCTGTTCTCAGTCAGAGCAGGACACAGGGTAATGCAGAACTTGATAGCTGTTGCTTAGGACAGACCTGCAAACACTGGAGATGTCTGTCTTGGTCTATTACAAAGCGCTGGAGAAAGAGTTGAGTACATCTGCTGTTTTCTGTCATTCAAGAATATGTTGAATATTTAAATACTTATTTATGGACTGTAGTCCTTTTCTGTGGCTTTGAATTGCTGCTGTGACATTTCAGCTTTTAAGAGGTTGGAGTTGTGAGCAAATTGCTTCCAAATCTGATTCTTTGTCTTGTTTTTAGGCATTCACAGTGGTTACTGTCTTTAATTCAATGACTTTTGCTCTAAAAGTAACACCTTTCTCAGTGAAGTCTTTATCTGAGGCATCTGTTTCTGTTGACAGATTTAAGGTAAGCAGTCATTTAGCCTTGCAGTTCTGACTGTAGGTGTGGAGTGTTGCATGTGTATGACAGATACTAAGGGAACACTTGGAAGTTGATGTTTTCATGACTGAGCAGTTCTTTTTCTTTACACTTCTCACTCCAGATTATTTGATTCTGCAAAAGAGATGCAAATCTAGTGGAGGAATATTGGAAGTTTAAGATAATAGGAGTTTGGGAAGCAAAACATTCTTATTTACTGATTTTAGGATTTTGATGTTGGTTGCTGTAAGAGATAGAATACAAGACTAGGTGGCTCACAGTGTAATAATTCTTGAGCTTCCTTTTAAGACCATCTGCGTGAAAAGACAGTGCAATGTGTCTGCAATAAAATTTCATGTTTTGCTAATGAAACCTGCCTTGGAAATGTCATGTATTATGTAGACAGCTTTGCACGAACAAGTAGAGTTTTATTCCTAGTCATGAAAAACTGAGGTTTTGTATCTCTAGACCAGACCAAACACTGAGTAAAATGCAGTTGTGATCTGACAAAACAGACTCTGTGGCAGAAAATTAAAATAGGATTGTTTCTTATAAGGGTTTTATCTTTCAATCCTTATGAAATGAATACACTGTGTGTACTTCAATATGAACTTGGAGGGCAGGCCTTTATTGTCTTCTCTCTTGAAGACAGTAGTACATTGCACACTGCAGAAATGTCCAAATAGGATTCCACAAGCATTAGCAGGTATATGGACTCTGTGTAATGCATTCATGAAACAGATCTGGGTGCAAGAAGAATGGGGCCTACAGAATGGTTTTGAGATCCTGTTGCTTTTGATCATTTTTCATCATCTGGGTCTCCCTAAGTCAGGCTTTCTTAAATTCAAATGCACTGAATGCAGTTTGGGGTGGGGGGAGAGAAGAGGGAAGTTTAGTATCTCCAGTTTGACTGTAAACAGTGTAATCTCTTGTAGGGGGTGTAACATAAGGTGGGGGTATTTCAACATCACCATAAAAATGTAACTTGACTTTGTCTCTGTAAATGAGTATGAGCTTTCGTACGAATGTGTGATTTAGGCATGGCAATTGCAAGAGTAAATAAGGCTGAGAATTGAGAAGTCCTTAATAACAAAAGGCTTCTTAGTTCAAAACATAAATTATGCAAGTGGAAAACATTTTATCTTGTAATTAAACTGTGTGGAAAAATCTCTTCCTAATCTGTGTTCACTGTAAATACTGATGGATGTGGTGGAAAACATGATACAATGGACTTAATGGCTTACTTCTTATCATCAAGCAGCCCAAAATAGGTCAGCTAAATTTGTGTAAGAAGACTTCTTCCCAGCAGAAAAGTTTTATGATAAAGGCTGAAGTTAAAAATCATTCCACCTCATTCCATAATGAGTTCATGTTCAGGACAAGTCAGTCACTTTCCCTCAAAGTGACCTCTCCTCTCCCACCCATGTATTCTACTTGTGTGTTTTTAACTGGGAAGTTACAGAGCTGGGGTTGAAAACAGTGCTAAAAGAATAAGCCCCTCTCATACAGCATCCAGCATGTTGCAGTTCTGTAGAAGTCTAAGTGTATCTAAGTGCTTCTACCACATCCAGGAATGCCCTGGCCACTTAGCAGACCTGGAGTTAGTTTACACTAATGAGCTACCTTTTGCTCTTCAGCTTCCTCCTGCTATATAGCCTGGTGTGTTTTGCTGCGTGAGTGTGCCATAGGCTTGTCTCCCAGTCTTGATCAGGTGTCTCATCTTTACACCTCTCTCACAACTCCTATCAGAGTTTATTTCTAATGGAAGAGGTTCATATGATAAAGAAAAAACCAGCCAATCCTCACACCGCGATAGAGGTGAAAAATGCTACCTTGGCTTGGGACTTCTCCCACGCCAGCGTCCACAGCTCACCAAAGTTGACCCCCAAAGTGAAAAAAGACAAGAAAGTCACCAAAGGCAAGAAAGAGAAAATGAAGCTGCAGAATGAGGGACAGCAAGCTGTGCTGGCAGAGCAGAAGGGCCATCTTCTAGTGGACAGTGATGACCATCCTAGCCCCGAAGAGGAGAACAAAATCATCCACCTGGTTAACCTTCGGCTTCAGAGGACTCTCTACAACATTGACTTGGAGATAGAAAAGGTAAGAGAGAAGAAAGGAGGAAGTCTGAGCTTTCCAAAAGCCTCATTTTTAGCTGTCCCTTAGAATGGAGCTGTGTAGCTTTTCATGAAATGGGAGCATATTACTTTTGTGCACTCTTGTAATATCCATGGCAACTGCAGTATCCAGGATGCAGTGTCTGATCTCGATATAAACAGCTGGGCTGTTTTAGCAAATTGGATCTTTGCAAACAGCCTGTGAAACAACTGCAGGCTATGTTGCTTTCCCATCAAACTGAAGGGTTTGCTGTTTCTAGCTCTTACTACAGCATAGGGGCTGTTAAGCTTAAAGAATCAGCAGGGTGACAGTGGTATTGGTGGGGTGTTGGTGGATGGTGTATTCCTGCAGCTGTTTGATAATTTTGCAGGTTTTCAGCTATACTTCAGCTGGGTGAACATTTTAGGTGATTAGGTGTTATAATGGAGCGTAACAATGCTTCCCATGGAAGAATGTGCAATTTTCTTCCTTGAGATTCCCACAGAGATTTTCAAGAATTTAAAGCAGTTGGAGTCCCCATTCCAAGATAGATAAAAGCATGTAAAACATCAAAGAAAAAGCTTTGAACTTAATACATGACATCTTCTACAGGCACAAAAGTTTTGCCATCTGCCACTGAATGTTGTAGTAATGGAATCCATGCATTTGTCAAGATGCTTATGGTTAAATTGTCTTCTGTAGTCATATGAGTAGATGGATAGTTTAAACTGTAAAACCCTCCTGCATTTTCAACTTTTGAGAAGAATGTATATAGTTCAAGAAAGTGGTTTTGATAAATTAATTGTTTAATGTTGGTATCAACCCACTCATTTTATTGCAGGGAAATGCTTCAAAGTGACTGGATTCTAGACTTTTCTCAGTATGTGTTCCTTAGCAAACTGTATTTCATAGGCAAGGAGGTTTAGTGGCCCCACATATCCTAAATTCTACTGTACTTTCAGTGTTTCCTTTTTTGTCCTACCATACCACTCTCAAAAAGTATCTTGGTGTGTTTTGTTCAGGCAGGCCTTGGTGCTTTTGGCTGAGTGCAGCATTCTCTGGGCCTCTCTCAGATACAAAGGGAAGCAGATCTTAAAATATGTTCATTTTTACCTGTAGAATTGATTTATTTTTAGTGCACTGTGGGGTGGTATTTAAGTTAAAATACCAACTGTCTTGCTGTTTTGTCTGTTCTGTCCTTTTACAGATGATGTTAATGTTCAACTGTCCCCTTGGAGGTACTAAAGGTAGTCCAAATTCTGAAAGGGATAGAGAATGTTAGAAATAAGTACCATACATTTTTTTTTCTTGTCTAGGGAAAACTTGTTGGAATTTGTGGCAGTGTGGGGAGTGGAAAAACTTCACTTATCTCAGCAATTTTAGGACAGGTGAGAGATAATGTTTTGACTACTGCTTTTCTCTTCATCTCCTATTTCACTCATACTCTGTAGAAGAAAGTCTGCTCTAAACATGGAATAGCGTAATTTCACAGTTTATCTTTAATTTCAGATGACTCTGTTGGAAGGTAGCATTGCCATAAGTGGAACATTTGCATATGTGGCCCAGCAGGCCTGGATTCTCAATGCTACACTTCGGGACAACATTCTTTTTGGCAAGGAATATGACGAAGAAAGGTTTGTCAGAACTGTTTGCTGTTTTTCGTGAAAGCTTAGTAATTCTTGGGCCAAGCATGGGAAAATGTAGTGCAGAGTACACTGTGGTTGAAGCCTATGAATATTTTTAGAGTCTGTCTTTAAGTCTCATTTAAGAGCCTGCCTGTCTTACATGTTGTTGCTGCAGCTGATGGCTGGCTGTGCATCTGTCAGTACTGATGGGCAGTGAGGGTTGTACCTCATGCTGGAGTACTGTCTGATGCTGCTTTAAGCAGCTGTTGTGGAGTAGGACTGAAGTGGTATTTGCCAGTGTTGCCCTGGCCTTGCCCTCTTTAAACACAACCAACTGCTCTTTGCCATGTACTGTAACCTTCTGTGGCCCTCCCACAGTGCGGGGCCTTCCCTGTGGCCTGTGATAGCTAACCCTGGAAAGAAATTGCCTCCTTACCTTCGTTGTACTTCAGAAGTAGGTGATTAAGTATTATCTTCCAGTTTCCCTCTGGGAATCCAAGGCAGATCAATTGTTTTAGGCTGCTGGAATGTCTGCTATTCATGTACAAAGTGAGGTAATGCTGTAGTAGCTAGATATTTGTCGGGGGGGGGGAACCCAAGTGTATGTACTACATATCTAATTGTTTTTCAGATACAATATGGTGCTGAATGGTTGCTGTCTAAGGCCTGACCTAGCCATCCTTCCGAATGGGGACCTGACAGAGGTATACATTTTTGCTTACAGTAAACTAATTAGTAGATGGAGAAAAGTAGACTTTTGGTTTGGTAGATTAGACTGGAGAGATGGGAAGGTCAGACTGGTGTGTGTGTCCAGCCAAGCTGTTCAGTGCATGTTCTGGAGCTGAGCTCCAGGTGTGCATGTATAAATAAATATATATAAACAAAAAAATACTGCGTCATTCTGGTTACCTCTTGAGTGCCAAATCTGTGTTGCCTAGTGCCATAGAAATAATGTGTGTGAAGTAACAGTGTTTGTCTGTACAGATTGGTGAACGAGGGGCTAACCTGAGTGGAGGACAGCGACAGAGAATCAGTCTGGCTCGAGCCCTGTATAGTGACAGGAGCATTTACATCCTTGATGATCCACTTAGTGCCTTAGATGCTCATGTTGGAAATCACATTTTTAACAGTGCAATAAGGAAGCACCTGAAGACAAAGACTGTCCTTTTCGTTACTCATCAGCTTCAGGTACTACATAGTATCATACTTTCTTTCTTATACTTCCTTGAAATACTGTTCAGACTGTTGCCTACATACTAGAAATTCCTATACCCTGACCTGTTACAGCACAACATGTCTGTCTATAGGATGCATGGTTAAGTTTGCAAACTGGGTTTGCAAATATGCACTGAACACAATCTAGTTCTTGATTTGATACCAGTGCTGCTTTGTATCTGATCTGGACTGGTGACACTTGGCTAAATAAAATTTACCCGGGAGATAAGTAACTTCTTCAAAAACACTTCCGATAACTTGATATCAAGCTAATTCATCGCATCAGAAGGACTTAGATTTGGTGTCAGGAGATGAGAATGGGTGTACTCTGACGGTTGGTTTTTTTGCTATCTTCTGTGCATAGAAGTACTAATACTTAGTATATCAGTATTTGCAGTGTTTAAGTATCCTGAATTATGTTTTCCATAACAGATTGTTTTCAATAGAATGAAAAAACTTCTTATTTGTGTTCAGTGCATGGTGCTGTAGTCAGTGCAGGACCTTTAAAATCTGTCACTTCAGAAGAGTTGTTGTGTGTGAATGTCCGTAAAATACTGAAAAGGATGGTGTGGGACTGTGTCTGATTGTCGGGCATAATGATAAAGACTTGCTTTTACTGCCATTTTTTCCAGTACCTTGTTGACTGTGATGAAGTGATCTTCATGAAAGAAGGCTGCATTACTGAGCGAGGAAGTCATGAGGAACTGATGAATTTAAATGGGGACTATGCAGCTATTTTTAATAACTTACAGCTGGGAGAAACACCACATATTGAGGTACTTGTTTGTTTATTTTAAAGTGCTCCGAGTGATGTCTTTTCTCATGAGATGATCCAAATGACATAGTTGGAAGACTGAAAAATGGCTTCACATATTCATGTGTTCATCCGAGCGACAGATTTCCTGTAGAATAATCTGTGCTTCATTATTTACAGTCATAGTTCATAGTAAGGGAATGCATTATAGAGAGAACTGTGCCTGTGAGCTCATGAGTTGAACATGAAAGTAATGTGTTCTCCTCTGGTGATGCTCAGAGCAGGAAGCTTGTTGTCTCTCTTATTGTACACCTTGCTTCTTAATTTGCCTCCAGTTAGCACAGACCTGGACCAACCCTTGTCTGAAAAAAAATCTTACTGGTTTGTTACTACTTTTTATGTGACTGAGGCACAGGAAAAGTGATACAGCTTGACACAAATTAGATGTGACAAATTGTTGGAGGTTTTTTTGAAATGTAATTGAAAACGCTTTGTTTTGGGGGGTTTGAGGGGAAACAAAAGGTTGCTTGACACTGCTTCTGTTATGAAGCAATGGCTGTAAATGCAAACTTGGATTTATGCGCCAATATTTTAGTACATGGAAAAAATATAAATCTAGAAAATAGCAAGAACCATTCCGTAAGACACGCAATTAAATTTTCAGCATTATTTTTCCTACCTTTCCCCCATTTGATTCCTGAAGTTACTCTTTGGAGTAAGCAGTTCTGTTGCTTTATATTTGATGATGACATACTTCTCTAAGTGTTGTGTGCATTTTCTGTTGGTAAGAAGAGATTAAAAAGCACATCAGCAGTTTGTTCTTGAGAGGAGAGGCTTCTTATTCACAAGTTGCAGACATTTAAACAAAAAAAAGTTTCTGAGAAGGTAGCATTGTGATAAATATACAGGTATAAAAGGTGCTTGGTGAAATTTTCTCCAGGGAGATGTTAGTGGAAGAAGGAAAAGAATATGATCCATTACTCTGAATATCTTTTTTGAGACATGAAGATTATAGTTTTGCCATTTTAAGATTAATGTAATGACAGTTAATATGAGATTCTCCAGTCTGCTTGCTTGGCTGACCTCCACTGTCTCTATAACACTAGCTCATGGAAGGAGCATTAATTTGAATTCCTGATAGGAAGAAATGGATCTTTAAGGGAGATTCTCTGCAGTTTGACATGTGTAGATGTCTCCTCATGTAAAGTGTGGACAAGGACACTGAAGATGCTGTGTAGGTTTCAGTTAATGTAGGCTGTCTGAACAGGTAGTAACTTCCAGTTGTGGAAAGATGGCTGGGTTTAGAACTGTAATTGTATGTGCCACTTAGTGTTTGGGTATTTGATTTCTGGAAGATCAAGTTAACTTGACACTGTCCTTAGAGACATTTAGTGAGAGCTTTCCTGAATGAAGTACCACTGTGTTTGGGGAAAAAAAAGCCTCTTAATAAAATTGTTAGTTAATTTTACAAGGGACAGAGGGATTATCTTTCAGTCGTAAGGTTGTCATTCCTCTACCAAGTATGCACAGTGTCACTGATTCTGGAAATAAACCTTGCACACTACCAGTATGGATTGGTAGCAGTTCAGATTATGAGAGGAGAATTTAATCCACCAGCGTTGGCAGTCATCCATAACAACAAAATTAATATCCTCTTTGATGGGAACGCTAAGCTATTGAAAGCCTTTATTCTTAGGAGGCAGCTTATAAAAATGTGGAGTTCAGAAATGAAAATGTCAAAGCAAACGATTCTGGTATGTTTAGTGTCATTGTTTTCCTACAGATTAATGTAAAGAAGAACACAAACAGTTCACTGAAAAGACCCCAGGATAAAAGTACCAAAACAGGGTCTGTGAAGAAGGAGAAAGTTGTAAAGAAGGAAGAGGGTAACTATGTAATCAGATTCCTGGCTGTAATTATTTTGTACACCAATAAGCTCAAAACATTTGCTTTCAAAGTGTATTATGAATGTACCCTCTCAGGTATGAATGTACCTCTCAAGTCCTGGTCACTCGGTGTGGCTGATAGGACACAGGCAGTGGGTGAAGAACATTCCTTAATTCATTCAATATGGGTGCCTGCACAGTGTTTCTCAGTTCAATCAGGCTGCTGTGTGTCAGATGGCCACTGGCACAAAGGATTCTGTAGAACCCTGTCTCCCACACCACGTCTCCCTCCTATCACTGGGGCAATGTGTATAGCCTGGTAGTCTTAGAGTCATAGGCAGGACATGGCATTTGTGTATGAAAAACTGAAAGATGTTTTGTGGTGTTCTCTGTTAATATTAACTTTGAACTTCTTCAGGGTTTAAAAAGCTATAGTGAGGCTTGTATTTAAGTCTGTGCTGATTACAATTTTTCAGATATACCATGATGTGAATGATTCTGCAGAGGAACTGGGACTCTTTGAAAAACTGTTCGAACCATTGGGTTCTGCATATTAAGTAATGTCTGTTTCTGAAAGTACTCTGTACAGTTTGAAAATTATTGTAGTTTCACATACATTCACAAATTTCCAGAAGTTTCTGCAACAACTTTCTTTTCCTCACTCCTTCCCCTTTTGTTTCACAGGCCAGCTGGTCCAGTTGGAAGAGAAAGGCAAAGGTTCTGTCCCCTGGTCTGTTTATGGTATCTACATTCAGGCAGCTGGAGGCCCCTTCGCGTTCCTTGTCATCATGGCACTGTTTGTGCTGAATGTGGGCAGTACAGCTTTTAGCAACTGGTGGCTGAGTTTCTGGATCAAGCAAGGCAGTGGAGTAAGATAAATTGCTTTTCTACTCTCTTGTGTCTAATGGGCAGGGAGATGTCTCTCCTAGACTAACCCCAAGCAGTCCTATGAGACCAAGTGGTGCTTCCTAATTTAAGCAAGTTGTAAGACTCCCCAGGAGGTGATCTCACTAGAGAGTTCGTCTCTAAGAATAAGAAAGTTCTACTACTACTAAAGATGTAATAGCTCATGTGGTTTTTATACTGCCTTCTTGTTCCTTGTCTTGGCTAGTCTAAGAAAAGGAAGTGAAAATGTGAAAGGTGCCAACAAGCTGCAGGAGGAATTACTCATTTTAATGCTGGTTTTTTGTTTGAATGTGACCTTACATCTAGCAGGACAATCTAATTAAAGTGTATGGCTTTAAGTTAAATGACTTTGTAGTGTTGCTTTGAAGACTGTGATGACCCGGATTGGTTTGGAACTTCACCTTCTCTGGGGTCTTTGATTGCAAGTCTTGTTGTGTTTAAAGATTCAAATACAACTGCTAATTTTTTTGGTTTGGGGCAGGGGAAGCAAAATATTAACCCTGGAGAAGAACCGGTGAAGTGCAGATGGCCAGCACTGTTATAATAGGCAAGGAGATCCTTAAACATACTTAAAGATGGGGAGAAGAGAAAAAAAGAATTAATAAGAATGCATGATAGTGTAACAGTCAATAACTTACTTCATACTGGCAGAAAATAGCAACCGTATTTGATAGGACAGTGTACAACCTTTCCAAGGTTAATATTGCTGTATGATAGGAGTGGTGCAAGCAGCTGGTGTTGTTCAGCAGAACACAAGACCTGATAAGCATGAAATGAGAGATTAGGAAGCAAATGTAGTAGGTATTGTGGTATTATCTTCAACATTAATTGTTGAAGAGGCCAAGGGCTACAAATCTGCAGGTATCTCTGTTAGGGAGAACTTTCTGAAGTGTTCAGTGGTCACTGAGGTGTGTTAGTTAAAGAAATATGGTGAGAGGGGACAGAGGACAGTTAAATTCTACCAGATCTATAATGCGTACATGATTAGTTCTTGTCTTGACTAACTACTCACTGAAACCTTGAATTTTCTGCAGAACACCACTGTGACTTTGGGAAATGATACCGTCATAAGCAACAGTATGAAAGATAACCCTCACATGCATTACTATGCTGGTATCTATGCGCTGTCTATGGCAGTTATGCTGATCCTGAAAGCTGTTCGTGGAGTTGTCTTTGTAAAGGTATGTCCCAAAGCTGCTGGTTTTCTTATTTTCCTCTAAACATCACCACCCCCCCCCATTGCTGTCACTGTCGTTCTTTTGGTCACCTCCCAAGGGAGATTTTGAATGAGAGGAAGTCAGGTCATGGATTGTGAGGTTTTCTTAAGTCATCTCTTGGGGCTGCATCATGCTTTCCTTTAAACTTCTACCTAAATTACAGCTTTCTTCACTGGTGGTAAGCCCAGAATACAAGAAAAATTTACGGTTGGAGAGAGAAAATGAGCAGAATATTTGGGTCCCTAAGGGAGAGGCAGTGACAGTAAAGCAAACATCCTTTTGTAACTCTGCAGTGTTTTCTGCTTTGTCAGGGAACTCTCAGAGCATCATCAAAGCTCCATGATGAGCTCTTCCGACGGATCCTCCGTAGCCCCATGAAGTTCTTTGACACTACACCCACTGGGCGGATTCTCAACAGGTTTTCCAAAGACATGGATGAAGGTATCTCGCTGTATGCGCTGTAAATCCCACATTCTGACCTCCGCGTTACCTCCTTAATACTCTCCAGTCTTTTGCTGTTGGGGTGATCGTAGCCTGAGTCTATTGCCAGATGTGTACTTGTAATAGAAAAAGTGGGAACAGGGACATACCTGATTATGATTTTAGAAGGCAGCTGATACCTCAAGTCTGTCTCTTCTCTTACAAAGAAGAAAATGTGCTTTTGTACCTATAGACTGTACATGGGCTCCTATCAGACTCTACACACTTAATGCAGGGGGAACCTGGAGTTTCAGGGTGAAGCTGGTGTGCAGCAGAGGTGATAATTAGGTCAGAGTTGCCTCTTTGCTGCTTCTGCAATTGGAAACACTACTAGTATTTCAGAAGATAAAAGCACCCCTAATGAAAATATCCATTTTTAATTTGAATAAGCCATGAAATCACTGTCCTTGTCAATGATGATGTACAGCTGGACTGAATTGCTTTATATAGGTGGTTTTAGCTTTCAGTACTCAAGATCTTCCTCTTTTCCTTCCATCTTTCCCAGTTGATGTTCGTTTGCCATTTCAAGCGGAAATGTTCATCCAGAATGTCATCCTTGTGTTCTTCTGTGTGGGGGTGATTTCTGGGGTTTTCCCCTGGTTCCTGGTGGCAGTAGGGCCCCTCATTGTCCTGTTCACAGTTCTGCATGTAGTGTCTAGGTAAGTTTAAGTTTAAGTTCTAAGCTGCTTTGACTAGTGTGTATTTAAGGACATAGGGTTCTTCAAGGATATATGCATCACTGTAGTGCTTGGCATATGGTGGTTCTCCATGTCACTTAGAAGTGCTTCTTTCCTTCCAGAGTCTTTATTCGTGAGCTCAAGCGCCTGGACAACATCACGCAGTCTCCATTCCTGTCTCATATTACATCTAGCATCCAGGGTCTCTCCACAATTCATGCCTACCACAAAGGACAGGAATTTCTGCACAGGTCAGTCTAGCTGTCCATCTGAGAGTGGTGGAGCACAAAGCAGGGGGCAATGTGTTTACAGGTTTAATAATATGTAGCTGATGGCTTGCAGTGGTTCTAAGAGTGAAAGTTACTTTGGGGGGGGGTGGGGGGGGTGGAGAAATGAAGAACAGGGAAAATGGTACAGTAGCCAACTGGGAAGAACAGTGGTGGGGTCCCAGGTGAATGCCTTCCTCTGGAGTTCTCTCTAGTGCAGCAGGTGGCAGCGTAATGTAATGGTGAGGACAACTTTTTGGCCATACTTTTTCCCCTAGTAGTATATAGTTTTCATCAGGTCTTGCTCATACTTCCTATTGGTTGTTTCTCCTCGTGACTGGCTAGAGCATGCTAACAAAACCTTGGTGTGCATGTTGATGAGCTGGTAGTCTCTGTGCACATGTATAATTGGATGGCATTTATCAAATGTTTAAGTGATTTTTAGCTGCTTTGTATGTTATGCTTGGTTTTTGCTAATATAAACTAAAATCTGCAAAATAAACTTTAGTGAGGGAAAGGGAAACATTTCTCATGTGAGTTGTAGTTGCTTCCCATGAGAAACCACCATAACAGTATCAGGGGTTTGCAGGTGCAAGGTCATGAGAACAACAGTGGGGGAGCACAGGGAAAATTGCCACAGAAAAGGCACTGCTACAGCAGCCAAGATGAAAGACCGCAGAGGTGCAAGTAGCAGTCCCTTAGCATTGCTGGGGCTGGAGTGCTAAGGCACTGCACGCACTGTCCAGCAGTGATTGGTGTAAAACTGAGCTGGATGATAGAGAATCTATTTACTGACTTTGTGAATCTCTCCACTTAAATATACTTTCTCAACTTCACCCTATCAGGATTGTAAATTAAATGTGTTTTAATTAGTATCACCTGTCCTATCAAAATTTACTAGAACTTTACTTTTATCTATAAAATAAAAT
>JANIJG010014552.1:46172-60549 GCA_024611175.1 Megaceryle torquata
TATAATATAAAATAAAAAAAAATATAAAATAGTGCATATTCCAAAGCACTGCTGCTGTTACCCCTGGAGTAATTTGCAGCCATTGAGCATCCTCTGGAAGGTCTTGCATAGGTGAAGTTGTGGTGAAAGTATGTGTGATGTCCTGAATTTTGATTCACCCCAGTATAACTCATTGGTGTACACAGAAACTTGGTAATTCAACTTAAAGGAGTTCGAGCTAAGTAGGTATCTGATGTTATTGAGCAGTTTGTAAACCCTGCTTTTGTGGCCTAGTTTGAGATGTGATGTCAGTTACAGACTAGTCTTCCCACCCTGAATTCTGATACTGAAACAGCTGTTTAAGTAGCTCTGCTGTTTGTAGAACAGCAAGCTCATGGAGCTCTACTAACCCTTTCTGTGTTTGTTTCAGGTACCAGGAGCTCCTCGATGACAATCAGGCACCGTTTTACCTGTTCAGCTGTGCAATGCGCTGGCTAGCTGTGCGGCTGGACATTATCAGCATTGCTCTGATCACAACCACTGGCCTTATGATTGTCTTAATGCATGGCCAGATTCCTCCTGCCTATGCTGGCCTGGCTATCTCGTACGCTGTGCAGGTGAGTATGTCCACATACATTTCTCATTTAATCTAGTTTTTGGTAATAAGTAAAAGTAACACACCATTGAAAACTTTCCTTGATGTAGTAGAACGGAAGAAGATACTGTTGCTGCTTTTGGTAATGGAGGGGAAAGCAATTCAGGTTGAGGACCTTTTGCTAGCAGCCAAATTACAAATCGTGAGGAGCTAGAGGTGCTTAAGGCTGTTGTTTAGGAGAGCTGCCTCTTTTTAAATGATAAAGTAGAAGACATTTGAGGCTTTTTATATGCTGCAAATTTCATTTCCTCCTGGATATTTCCCGAGATTGGATTAATGGTACATCAGACATCTGCCAAACTGATGTCATCGTGTATGGCCTGCAGTCTCTTGCCAGCGAGCAGCATCCAGTGTTGCAACTGTAGCAATTTCACTACTGTGAGAGCTGTTGTTTGGCCTTTTCTGCCTCCTGGTGGTAGCACATGAAGTTACAAAACGTAAACGGTTAATAATTAAAGCTGCTGCTGTGGGAAATCTTTCTAAACTGTTGGCTTTCCAAGTGATTGATAAATGGTGGTTATTTTAAAATTAGCTATTAACTAAAGCTCACTTGCCTTGGGTACTTTAGCTATCTGGTGTCCAATGCCAAGAGTACTTGTCAAATATCACAGAATCATAGAATGGTTTAGGTTGGAGAGGACCTTTAAGGTCAAGTCCATCCATTGACCAGCACTGCCAAGTCCACCACTAACCCATGTCCTTAAGCTCCACATCTACATGTTTTCAAAACGCCTCCAGGGATGGTGACTCCAGCACTTCCTTGGGCAGTCTGTTCCAGGGCTTCACAGCCCTTTCAGTAAAGAAACTACTCCTCATGTCCAACCTAAACTATCCCTGGTGCAACTTGAGGCCATTTCCTCTTGTTACTTGGGAGAAGGGACTGACCACCTTGGTCCAACTTCCTGTCAGGGATCTGTAGAGAGTGAGAAGGTCTCCCCCAAGCCTCCTTTGGGCTAAACAACCCCAGGTCCCTCATCCACTCCTCATAAGACTTATTCTCTAGACCCTTCATCTGCTTCATTGCCCTTCTTTGGACACACTGCAGCACCTCAATGTCCTTTGTGTAGTGAGGGGCCCAAAAGTGAACCCAGTATTCAGGGTGTGGCCTCACCAGTGCTAAGCACAGGGGGGCTATCACTTCTCTAGTCTTGCTGGCCACACTATCCAGTAGGTTAATCTCTTAATTCAGTAACATGTCACAGCTTTCTAAATTTTTCATTTTCTCCTATCACTCCAGTTAACAGGGTTATTCCAGTTTACAGTCAGACTTGCTTCAGAGACAGAAGCTCGCTTCACCTCAGTGGAGAGGATCGATCACTATATCAAGGTAGGGCAGTAATACATTCAACAGCCTGTTGTAAAATTTTGAGTTATATGTTCGGTAAATCTGGGCTATGTAGTAGTTGGTGCTTGTAGTATTTTTTTTTGGCCCATGGAATACTGAAAAGAAAAAAAACCCAACAAACTCTCCACTTCCCTCTGTTTAAATAAATCCTCTTGTGGCACCTCAGTAGGCAATTTCTCTGTATGGAAGATGTGGTGACCACAAACTGACAACTGTGTGCCAGATACTGCCTGCTATCTCTCACTGGGCTGAGATGGCTTTATCACTCGGTGGCAAAAGCTGTAGCTGTAGGCTGTTATTTGTGGTTGATGGGGTTTTTTTATGAGTTTGTTTGGATTTTTTTAAAGTTACTGTCTATCATTTTATCTCACTATTAAGCAATGCTTTCTGTGATTTTTCTTACCTGTCTCTCTAGACAGCCATTTTAGATTCAGACTAGTTTTACAGTTTCATAATAAAGTGAAGGGGTGGCTGAGGAGGTTCTATGCCTTACCAAGTCCCAGACTTGGTTTCTTTCAGTGTGGGCTCCCAGGTTGCTGTTAAGAGCACCAAGCTCAAAGGACTGGAGAACTAGGGTGGTAGATAGCTGTTTTTCTCAAACCCTTGGAGTGCAATTAATCTGCCTCTAACTAGATGTTGCAGGTGTCCACAACTGATGTAGTCCCTGTGGGATCTTGCTGTAGTCGGTGTAGGAGGTAGCTGTCTCCAGGGAGCAATTTCTTACCTGTTTTAAGTGTTTATATTAGAATGAGAAAATTCACACTCTGGAAATGCTAGTGTCTCTGTGGTGACCATAAAGGAGTTGACAGGGCTTGGTTTACTTGCAGATTCTTACTTTATATGTGTTTGAAGTTACATGAGGTGAATGCTGTGGAAAGATTTCTGCCATTCTTTGAGCCTGCTTGTGCCCCATACTGGAATGTTACTTTGTTCTAAATATGCTATGAAGGCACGTGTTTGGCTTTCAGAGGTCCTGCTTTTCTGTTTAATCTGTGAACTGCTTAAGGAAGGACCTGTTAAGGGACAGAATAAAATAGCAAAGTGAGCAAGCTGGAAGGGCCTGACTGACTGACTCTGCTTTACTAGAATAGGACAGAAGGAGGGGGAGAAGGAAGAGGGTAGCATTTGTACAGTGTGTCATGTGGACATTCTCCTCTGTCAGAAAGAAGAGAGGTGACCCTGGCAAGGCATAGCAAATGAGACAAAGAAATACAGCAGATTTTGCATTCAGTCTTTGCAGGGACACAAAACTCAATAGGATTGTGCTCCTAAATAATAGGCTGAAAATACATTTTTAATTCCGTTGAAGAAAAAAATTGTTTTGCAGAAGAACCAATGTCATTATTGAGGCAACAGAAGGGCAGTAACAGTGTGGTCAGTGTAACACTTCGGAAGCATTGGGCCCGCATCCAGCCACGTGGCTCATGATCAAACTGCCATAAACTGATATGGGCTGACTCTGCAGGGAAGAGCTCCTGCTGAAAGCTGCAACTGATAATTTTCCTTTCTGGTGTCTTGTTTACTGGAAATTGAACTTCTGGGTGTTTGTGTGTTGTTTTTGTTTTGTTTTAAAGACACTTTCCCTGGAAGCTCCTGCTCGAATTAAGAATAAAACTCCTCCTCTGGATTGGCCACAGGAAGGTGAAGTTGTTTTTGAAAATGCAGAGATGCGGTACCGAGAGAACCTTCCTCTAGTACTTAAAAAAGTGTCCTTTACCATCAAACCCAAGGAAAAGATTGGCATTGTGGGAAGGACAGGCTCAGGTAAGGAACAACACTAAGCAGAGATAAATTACTACTTCTACAGAAGGGGAATGGGATAAAGTGGGACAGTCACACTAGTTCTCCTTGGTCTTGTCTGTGTTTGAATAAGTTGTTAACTGCACAGGAGTGGTCCAGCAGCCTGTCGGTGGTGGATGCTGTTCACATGCATACCTAAGCAGGGTCCCTGTAAATAAGGAAAACAAGTTTCCATTTAAAGTAGAGGAGTATCCAACTATGCCTGAGCCAGTAAGCTTAGAGTGTTTAACAGTCCAAGGTACTTACCAGCACAGAGTGCTGCCTACAACATGCTCATTGCAGCTGCTTTGAGACTCCTGAAACCTTTTTGTGCTGCTGCAGGCAGGTTTGACCCTAAGCTATCCTAAAGTCTGTAATGTGAAGAATCAAAACTTCTGTTTGTGGGATGACTTAGGTCAACTCAAAAATGTAGTTTCTAAATAAGCATTAATATTGCTGTATTGGGTTTGTGGCAAGGTTTTGGTAGTGAAGGTGGGATGGCACTGTAGGGGAGGCTTCTGGGAGAAGAGATTAGGAGCTACTCCTACAATTGCTTAGAAGTTTGAGTGCTGAACACCAGCGTTTACCAACATTGTTTGTCAGGACATTATGGTATTTTAAAACACTTTTCTTACATGGACAGCTTTTAAAATGCTTTCTCATCTCAAAACAGCTATGACTCTGTAGAAACCCTAGTATTGTTTTTCCTTCCTTTTTTTTAGGGAAGTCTTCTCTTGGAATGGCACTCTTTCGTCTTGTTGAGCTGTCTGGAGGCTGCATTAAAATTGATGGAGTGAAAATAAATGACATTGGTTTGGCAGATCTTCGCAGCAAGCTCTCAATAATTCCTCAGGAACCTGTTCTGTTCAGTGGCACTGTGAGGTTAGTGAGACAGTCCTGGCCTTCTTACAAAGCGGACTACCAGCTTATACTTGAACTCAAATAGATGTGTGGTGAGATATTAGTTCTCAGGCATCCTAGCTTTTGTTCTCTGGTTTTGAAACAGAAAAAGCACAGCTAAATTAATTTTAGCTGGCCCAATGCAGAACTAGATATCATCCTCCTCTGTGCAAGTCTTGCTTTCCCTTGAGATTTTATTGAACCTTTTATATCACTGTATTCCAGCTTTAATCTTTTTTTCTTTGGCTACTTTAACTCTAGTGTGCAGGGACCATGTGATTTCCTTGGGAAGGAGATTCTGTCTGTGAAAGGCTAGATGGAAATCGCCCATCTGGATAAATTAGCACACTGCTGGTTTGACATTCATTGCTGAATTGAAATTCTGGTTATGTTTTCTGCTTCCTCCTCCAGATCAAACTTGGATCCTTTCAATCAATACAGTGAAGAACAAATCTGGGATGCTTTGGAAAGGACTCACATGAAGGAGTGTGTAAGTATTATGTGCCCTGTGAGATACAGGCTTGTGTTTTGGCTTCTAGACCAACATGTTCTGTTGGTAGTTACTTCAGACACCTTTAGATAAAGGTTGGATCTTTTTGTTTGCTTGTGGGTTTTTAGGGGTGTTTTGTTTTGGTTTTTTTTTTTACTTTCTTCCTCTCTCCTCCCCCCTCATTGTCTATGCTCTATTTGATTTTAAATTTGTTTCCTGATTTTATCAGACTGATTTTTTTTTTTGAGAATGTGCCATATTTTGGGTGTATAATTTTGTAGTATACAGCATAAGAGTGCTCTGTCATCACCTGGACTCCTAGGATGCTGCAGTATTTTAAGTGATATTTTTCTCTATGTGCCTGAAGTCTGCATTCTGCATTTGCTTTTGAGTGTGAATGTCAAACATGCATATTTATGTTGAACTTAAAATATGCCCTTTCCAAGGCCCTCTGCAGCAAGTCTCACTGCCATCACATTTCCAGTTGTTCTTTTCTTGTAAGTCAGGTGGCATGTATGGCTGTGGTAGGCAAGCTGCAGTAATTCCTGCAGGGACTAGGTTCACTCTTCTCTTGGTCAGAAAGGCTGTCAGGAGCTCTGTGTTCGTGTTGACACAGTTTTGTACATGGTATGCTTTTTTCCTAGAAACTTAAAAACTTTGTACTTAAGTCATTCCAGGGTTGCCTACTGAGATGATCAAGCTCTTCTAGCTTAGTCCTAGGGGTGTTGTCAGTAGCTGTCACCAAGTCACAAGCTTTTCAATCAGACTGAGCAGATCTGATGTTGTACTGCTGTTCTAGCATTAGTTGCTTGTTACCTTTTCCCTCAACAGAGACAGGGAGAGGTGGACAGCAAAGTGCAATGGAAGTTTGGGAACATGAGCAAAAACAGATTTGCAGGAAGAGCAACTTTTTTTTTTTTCTCATGCCATGGATGTAAAGTCTGTGCAGTGCTCTAAGATGTTTGCCTCTTCTCCACACAGGTTGCCCAGCTGCCTATGAAACTTGATTCAGAAGTGATGGAGAATGGGGAAAACTTTTCAGTTGGAGAGAGACAATTACTGTGCATAGCTAGAGCTCTACTGCGTCGCTGCAAGGTGAGCACAGCGACGAAATGCTAAACAGCTGGAAATGCCAAACTGATAGGGTTGAGCAAGCCCTCTTTTTTGTGCCAGATTAACTCTGTCAGAGGAATCTCACCAACAATTATTGCAACCTAGAGAAGTGTAGGGTTAGAACAAATAGGAAGGCATCTTTAGCCAGCTGCCAGCTCCTGTAATGTCCTGTCATCAGAAAAGTATTGCTTGTTAGCATTAATAATGGGGTGTCAGACTGGCCTAATATATATTTGGTGTCTTGTTACTGGTGCGCATCAGATCTTTTCCTTCTTCCATCTTTTTGTGAATGTCAGCCACTACGTGGTGCTCCACCAAAATGTAGTCTCCAAGTGGAATTTGGTACCGTGCTATGCTAACAAAATTAAAGGTTTTTCAGGAAAGGCAGACAGCAAATAGTTACAATGAGAGAGGACTTTTGGCTTGAGATCGATCGGGGTTCTGATTGTAACATTCTTAAACATTGCACACTATAGTATTTCGAGGTTCACTCCTCTGCTGTTTTAAAACTAGACTACTCAGCAGAAGTTACTGCTCTCCTTGCAGTACCTGCACAGAACAAGCCTAGTTCAGCTTCAACAAGACACTGCTTCAGATCAGTTTGACTGAGTCTGAGGGGAAGGGTAAGTCTTCCCAGCATAAGAAAGCTAGGAAGCCTAGTCAGTATTGACTCATTCCAGAAGGAATGTCACCTCTTTGACTCATTCCAGAAGGAACATCACCACAAAGGATGTGTCAGATTATTTTACCAGTAAAAGTTGTATTTGACATTTAGCTGCTGAAAGTAAAACTGAAAGCAGTGGAAACTTGAGGCCCAAATCAGGACCCAAAACATCTCATAGCTCTAGGATGTGACTGTAAAAAGCAAGTGTGATCCATAGGGTAACTTTGAAGGCAATTATATAAAGAAAACTGTAAAAGCTACAGTTGTCACCACAGCTCTGTAAGGATTGCCAGTTGTGACAGCTTAGTCATGGTAATTCTACTCGTAGTTTTTATGTTCAGGGAGGGGAAGCATTACTGTGGGTAACTGCCAGGATTATGTGTTGCTTTCAGATTTTGATACTGGATGAAGCAACAGCTGCTATGGACACAGAGACAGACTTACTGATTCAGGAGACTATCAGAGAGGCATTTGCAGACTGCACTATGTTAACAATTGCTCATCGCCTGCACACAGTACTGGGCTCTGATCGGATCATGGTGCTAACACAAGGACAGGTAAGCAGAAAGACTTTTGTGGCTGCAATTCCTGTTGCAGTCTGGTGGTGCCATCCATGCAGGCTGAACTGTGAAAGCACACCTAGTATTGCAGGATAGAAAATCCTCTGTGTTCATTCACATCCCTGGTAATAATACTTCGGTAGAATCAGTTACTGCCTGACCTTGACAAGATCAAAGAGGGCAAAATTCCTTCTACACTCCAAGAAAGTTAGTTCCAGGATGGGTAATAACGTAAGCATCTGTGCTGGGACTCAGTGGCAGTTTCCCATTACTTTCATGAAGCCCTGTGTTATCTGACAGACATATGAGAATACTTTACACACTTTTCAGGCTTCCAGGTGGGAGCCATCAACAGTTAAGTCAAACTTAAGAACACTTGGTGAGGCTCTTGATGGTTGAGAAGGCAAAACCCCCTAGCATCTGCCTCTGCCAGAGCCACTGGAGTTTGCTTCCTGCTGGGCAGTTCCAGTGTTTGTCTGAGCTAGTTTGAAGCATCCCCAGCTGCAGTACGTATGTGTAAATGTGCACACTTTCACTGCCAGTCGTCTCATCTTGAGACAAGTGCCATGTTTTGGCTCCCTTATTACCATGTCACAAGGCCAAGGGGTGGGAATCTGTTCTCTGCTGGATTTTACTGACATACTTTACCTGCCTTGTTTGCTTTTAGGTAGTGGAATTCGACACGCCGTCTGCCCTTCTGGCCAATGAGAACTCGCGCTTCTATGCTATGTTTGCTGCTGCAGAGAACAAGGTTGCTGTCAAGGGCTAAAATTCAGGGCAAAGTCACTTTAATTTTGGAGAGCTACACTCCCTGCCTGTGGCAGGCCAGCTCCTCCTCCTTCAAGCAGATTATTGTCTTGTCATCTTTTAATTTTTAGCACAATGTGTCAAGCTAGAGAGTTTTTAAAACCATGTCAGAAGAATTCTTCATGTTTTTATTATTGTATTTATTCTATAATCATATTACTAATTTTTTTGTTATTAAATGCACTCTACAAATGGCTCAGGGAGCCATAGTTATAAATGTATCAGAGGCCTATAATGAAGCTTTATACATGTAGCTATATCTATACATAATTCTGTATATAGCCTATATTTACAGTGGAAATGTAAGCTGTTTATTTTATATTAAAATAAGCACTGTATTAATAACAGTGCATATTCTTTTCTATCATTTTTGTACAGTTTACGGTAGCAGAGATCTGGCTTTGTTATCGGGCTGTATCAGACACCATTTTGTCTTTTACAGTTGGTCTTTTCCTAGTGCCGGATTTTCTGCGTGTCTGAGTGGAAGTGAAGCTTTGCAATAGTGTCCTTTATTGTCACATCTTTGTTGTCTAGCACAGGGGAGAAGAGCTCTGTGGTGTAACTATTGCATTGTAATTTATCAAAGCTATTTGGAGCATCGCTAACGTTCACCACTGCAGCAGCTGCTGCTTCCCACGATGCTTTCCCAAAGCAGGGCTTTTTGCGATCTCCTGAGTGGAGAACGAGCCACTTCTGGGTCACATGAAGGCCTCCTATTTTCTCAGTCTCCTGATATAGTATTTCTTACTGTATCAGCAGGGTTTATTTTAATGCAAGCAAGCCCAAGCTCTTCCTGCTTCGCTGATCTAGCACAACCAAAATCTAACTGTTTGTGGAATGATCTGTAACAAATTAATGATAAGGTTCAAATCATACCCTGTATGCTATCAGGAAAGCCTTTCCAGAGCTGCTTCAGCTGACCGACTCTTTATTCTTGAAGCTGCTAACACTCCTCAGAGGTTTAGGTTGGCTTTCATTGGCATGGGTAACACTAACTTTGTTCTGCTCACTTATACTAGGGTTAAATGACATCAATATTCCTGTTCCTTTGTTGCACACTTGTTAAGGAAATCGTCCCCCACCCCACATCTTCTGGAACTTTGAAGATGTTCCTGTGGATCAGGATGTAACACTGGTGTAGGACATAGTTTTCTTACTGTAAAGAGACCTACCTCAGGTTACTAGGTCCTGCTTAGTATGTTGCCATGATCACTGTACATCCATCCCTGTTTGATGGGACCTGTGGCCCGGGTGGGCACAGTTGCTCCTATAATAGCTGTGACTTATTCAATGGTCAGCGTTGCATGTCTTTGTCAACTTGGACATTTTTTAGCCTTAGCATGTTTGCAAAATGTCTCATTGAGGCAGAAATCTGAAAAGTAAATAAAACTATTTTGGGTTTTGTAAATTTTATTGGCTTAAGTGGTTTGTTTGGGGCACATCACTTCTCACCTTTCTGAGCCCGGGGGGGGGGGGGGGGGGCAGTTTTTTTGCAGGCTGGGTTTTTTTGTGTTAGGGTGGTTTTGTTTGTTTGTGTTTGTCTTATCTGTGCACCTCGGCCTGATCTTTCTTCCTTCAGAGTGGAAGTGTTTCTTTAAAAGTGTAGTGGGTAATTTTTGTGCTCTCGAGCATGGGGGTGGCTTCTGATACATGTATGTTTGTGTTGAGTAGTACAGGGAGTGATGATTTATAGTGCAAATATTCAAGCCATGTAGCAAGGCAAGAGGTCAGACAGAATACAGAAGATCCCTCTTAGGCTCAGATTTTTCCACTTTCTTGCCTGCAAGCGTTTCTGTCTGTAATGTGACACGGCTGCCAAGTCACAGCAACGAGAATTTCTACCTACCAATACCCCAGGCAAATCATGGTATTAACAGAACTTAGACTGTAGCTTGAAAATAGCACAAAAAGCATCATTTGTTTTAGCTGTTCTTTATTAAGTCTTGTCCTAAGCAAGAATTAACTAGATCTTACCCTGCTCCCAGGCCTGGACTAGAGCTCATTGCATGTCAAGGACTGGCTGCTGCTTTGCTCAGTGTTATTCAGTGCAAGGAACAGAGTTGACTGTATGTTGTGATTCGAAAGGCAGAAGTAATAGGCGAATAGGCGTCTCTCCAGAGACCACACAGCTAAGTGTGAGGTTCTTTTTTCATCAGAAATTGGAGGACAAAAAGAAACTGGGGAGAAACACAAGGGATCAGGGGTGATAGGCAGAAAGACCAAGAGAGATAGGCCCTGCTTCTTCCCTAAAAGTAGAGTTGGGTAGAATGTGAATATGAAGGCTGAATACCTTAAGGGGAGAAGGAGAGAATGTGAAATGCATCTGCCTATGACTGGTTAAAACAGCTCAGTCAGATGTCATGTGCAACATGGTCAAGGAGAGGATTGTCTTGGGCCCTGCAGAACTGAGTTTATTGCAGAACCCCAGTACTTCCTCTGAAGAAAAAGGGCTCAATGTACTTAAGAACTAAGTGCCACTGGGATCAGAGTGTGGCTTCATTTTGCAGCTAAGGCTGAGCTAAGGGCAGTCTGTGCAAAAGGGGAGTCCTCCTGATCTTGTCCTCCTTCTTCTTCCAGGCTGGGAGTTCCTTCTACTTTCCTGAAGCCAGCCCTGTCTCTTGCCTGGTCCAGGAGTGACCCAGTTCAGAAAGCTAACTTGCAGAAAGTTCACCCTCCAAAAGCAGGAACGCTGTACAAAGGAGGAGACAGGAAGGCACACCTGGAAGGGAGGTGAAGTGAGGCTGCTCTTTTCTGTAGGTGCTAATTGTAACACTAGCATAGGTAAGAGAGAAAATTGTGCTCAGGATTCATTGCACTAAATTGCTGCTTCCCAGTTATGCTCTCCTTTTCTGCTGCTACAGTGAGCTGAAATAGCTCAACAAGGTGTCAAACGAAGGCCTGTGATATGGAGCAGGTGAACAGTCACCTGTGGATCACAAGGATTAGTGCAACCATTTTGTTAAACCTTAGCTCCAGTGTTGTTACTTTGGAATTCAGGAGACAGCCTGCCAGAGGGAAATGTTCTTCCCGCTGTAATCCCTTACCTGCTTCATTTGGCTCACAGACAATAGAGAAGTATTGCTCCTCACATGAATAGCAGTAAGGTTTTTTTTTTGGCTTTCATCCTGAACCACAGGAGCAAGCTGAGGCCTGGCCCAAGGCCCTGTCACTGAGGCGGAAGGAAGAAACATCAATATTTACAAATGAGACTGGAATAACTTTGAAGCATCTTACAAGAAGATGATGATGATGGGGATTTACAGGAATTGGATCCTGCTTTACAATTTATAGTGTGATATCCCAGAGAAGAGTTCATCCTGTGAGGAGCAGAATAAGACTGTGGCATTGGGACAGAGGCTTTCCTTAAAGAGATCCTACCCAAAATAGCATGGAGATAACATGTCCTTCTTGCTATATAGCAATGGCTGTGAAACCTGAGAGAGATCTGCCTGGGATAATTGTTTTTCTGTATTACCCTCAGGAATTTCAGTTGCATCAGTTTTGGTTATTCTGTCCAAAGGCAGTGAGTGTAGCTGATCCTGATTCATTCTACCAGAAGCTTAGGGGCTCTTAGAATGTGTTCCTGCTCATCTCATCCACTTCAGGAGTGGAAATGTTGTGCTTGCTTGGGACTGCAATTGAAACTCAGGTAGCGTTCTCCTAAAATTACTCAGAGTTAATGTGCAGTTACAGCTGTGTCACTAAATCCAAAGTTGGGCCCTGAAGTTGTGCCAACTTGAACACCTGAGGAGACTTCACCATTACCTGTGGTGATGATCATACAGGTTCGGATCCTGAGGTTGCTGGGGCTGGGGTCTGCATATACTACTCCTAGGTGAAAGCAAGAGGGAGGTCAAGCATGCTTAGTAGATTGGTGGGAGCAACATTTGAGGAAAACACCATTATTTCAAAAGGCAAATGGTATGAGTGAGGAAAGGTAACAGAAGGAAAGGATAAATGCAGAAAATTTGATTTCTAAAAGGAGGAAGGGGAGAGAAAAGATGTCAGGAAAAAAAAGTTTATCTTAGAAGGGGATTGGGCAAAGACAAAATTGCTTCTTGCAGGTGCTTCAGAAGACTGTACTGAGATGTGGGGTGGCTGCAATGCCCTTGCCAACCAAAGAGCTTTTCCTGACCACTGCCTTATGTTTTACTGTAACTATAGTGTATGTTTTAAGTAAGTGATCACACAGGTTTTCTTTATAGTCTCAGCTTCAGGTCGGTCTAGGATGATACTGTGATTTGTTTTACCCTTGGTTCAGCTGGTAACAGCAGCCACACTGTGCTGGGGCCAGTTTCTACCTTGAGTATGATGATACAGTGAAAACTCACTTGAAATGTGCAGATGCTGCTGTCACTAGTGTAAAGCTTGGGAGGCTTTTAGAATGTACCGCTATGGGTTCATTAAACCCCCAACTTGTATAATAAATATTCCTGTGTCATCCAAAAGATGTGCCTTGGAGACTCATCAGGTGGCTGAGGTAGGCAAAGTGTAGCAGTGAAATATCTTAAGAAGTGTCCTTACCTGGGGCAGAGAGAGTTCCTGTATGCTGCTCCTGGGCTGGGGGGAGCTCGATTCACGGTTACTTCCAGCACGCTGCCTTTCTTCCAGTTTACTGACTCCTACTGTTGCCATGCAGAGAAACAAGCACTTCTATAAAGATGATAATTTTGTGGTTTCCGTCCTTGCCGATTCAGGAAAGCAGCAGGGGATAGTGTGGGATTGATTGCCTTGAGGGCTCGAGGAAGAGTAAAGCACATTATGTCTGAGCGGGTAGTGTGGGGGGCAGGCTACAGCGGGCAGCAGAACGGGGCGAGGGAAGAAATTAAAAATGGGGTGTGTATGGTGTGCTGTAGAGGGAGGCTGTTTATGGTGAGGAGCGTGACCACGAGCAGGATCGAAGAACCCCCCCATGGGTGAAAAAAGATGCACTCCGGCTCTGGGGGGGAGGGGGGGCAATAGAGCGCTGCGCGCCGGCGCGGCCGCCGAGAAGGAGGGGGGCGGGGAGTGCGGCGCGCGAGGCGAGGCGCGCGGAGCGGGGAGGCGGGAGCGGCGGGGAGGCGGAGGGGGGGGAGAGGTTTAACCCCCCCGTGCCCGGCGGCGGCCGTGGCGGCGGCATTTCTATTCAGGCGGCGCTGAGGGAGCCCGGCGCGCCCGGTGCATTGTGGGACTGGGCTGGGAGTCCCGTTCGCGGGAGGAGGCGGAGGGCGAGGAGACGAGCCGGTAAGAGGGAGACCTGAGGAGGGCGGGAGGAGGAGGAGGGGGAGGGGGGGGGGGGGGGGGGGGGGGGGGAGGGGCGGGGGGGGGGGGGGGGGGGGGTGGGGGGGGGGGGGGGGGGGGGGGGGTGTCGGGGGGTCCGCACGGCGGGGCTGGGGCGGCGGCGGTACGGGGGGGTTGCCGGGTGTCGGCTGGAAGGGAGGAAGGCTTGTGCGCGCGCACGTGTCACGCTGCCCTCCGAACCAGGGGTCTAAGAGAAGCAGGGACGATGGAAGGGCGGGAGTGCAGCGTGGCTGCCCACGAGTGTAACCGCTGCCTCTGGGCGCGGGAGGCCGCAGCTAGCGTCAGAAGCGATTTCCGTGCACGACGCGCGCCCAGAGCACCGCCTGGGTACCCGTGCGGGCGGGAAGCGATACATGCGCGGTGTGAACAAGGCACGACACGGGGCGGCCAAGGCCCCCTCCCCGCGTGCGGTCGGAGCGCTCTCCGGGAGGGTTGTGCCGGACCAGCACCGTGATGCTGCTGGCGCCAGACCCACAGCCGCTGTGCCCCTCCCACGGCGCAGGTCGGGGGGGAGCGGGCAGGAGCTCACTGCTGCGCGCGCAGCCGGCGGGCGGGGCGGGACTGGGCTGCCCTCGCGCGCACCCGGCGCCCCGCGCGGCGGCGCCGCCTGGCGGCGGTTCCCGCTGTTGGCTGTTCGGGGCCCGGGCCTTGCGCTCCCTCGGCCGGTGCCGCGCGGGGCCTGCGCGGCCCATTCTCACCCCCCCCCCCCCCCCCCCCCCCCGTGCTTGTCGCCGATCCCGCCACGGCCCGAGGAGGAGATGTGGAGGAAGGGGTTTTCGGTGGTGGCCGGGGGTCGTCCCACCTC
>JANIJG010014553.1:0-16547 GCA_024611175.1 Megaceryle torquata
GCCTTTTCAAATTGCAGTAACCTTTCCAATGTATTGTCTTAAAATACCCATTTTAGATGCTGTCTAATATATATATATTAACAATAATATAATAGTTTCAAGAATTAAATACCTCAGTATCAGATCTGTAACTGAGGCATGCTAAATAGCTTCTCATGCAAAATTCTTTGTTATGATTACATTCAGTTATGTTAAAAATTCATATTCAGGGGGGCTGAGCACACCATGACTTGCTCATGGTGAGACTCTAAGTTGTCACTTCACATTCAGTTCTGGTGGTGAAGTGACTGAAAGATGTTAATTGTTCAATACCCCACATGAAATGAGATGCGTGGTCTCAGACTGCTGGAGAAGTATTTAACATTATAAGAACACCAACTCACTTGGCACTAACTGTAAACTTTATTGTCAGCCTCAGCTTATATGCAAATGCACGGATGCAACACACTGACCAAGAAGCTATTAGGATGATGATGGTATGTACACAAAGAGACGCTGAAAAAGCAGTAAGCAGATAATAATTGCTACTGTTTATTTTATATCTAGTTCATAAATTATTTAAAGATTTTTAGGGCTGGAAATCTTTTACTAAAGCACAATTTACTTCTAAAAGAAAAATCACGCTTAGGAGGAAAAAAAAAGAGATTTCAAAATGTTTAAGGAGACTCAGCTCTGGGATTTGTCACATAATTCATTGACAAAAATCCCCTTGTATTGACAAGGGAGTTCACTTGGGAAACTGGACCTTATGGATCTTATTTTCTCTAACACTAGCTATATATAATGTTGTGATTTAGTTGTACACTAATTATTTATGAACCATCTGTAATAAAGAGAGAAAGAAAGAGAATCAAACCCCTCTGTCTATCCTTAGCACTTCTGTCTCTCTGTCAAGTACAGAAGGAGCCCAAATGATGATTTGCTGTATGTAGCAACAGAGTGCATGAACTAGCCACATAAGTTTCCATGGCTAGCATTGTAAGGAATTAATTTTATTCTTCCTTTTCATGAAATAAAATTATACTTCTTTCAATGACCTTTGGTCAGATTGCATTCATATAATACCACAATGCCCACTTGAGGACACTGAGTCTTATTGTGCCTCTACCTTCAGGGACCCCAAGCATATTTGCCATCAAGCTATGGAGGGGAGCAAGACTATACCCATGGCAATGCTAAGGGAAAATCATGGAGCAGAGCTGGGCAAAATCCAGCTTTTCTGTTGAACTAGACAAAAGGGGAAAAAAATGTCATTATTCTCAAAGTTTTTTCTATATATATACTGTATTTTATATAGATTCTGTAAGCATTCAAAGTCCATCAAAATATCTCCAGTTACAAGACAATATATTTCATTTCTCCTAGTCATGACCATTCCACTTACTATGGTGGGATAAGTTTGAGAATCTCTGGCCAATAATGAACATAAAGGAAAAAGTGGAAAAAACAAGACATGCTTAAAGTGTTTGACTCTTGGTGTATCCTCTCAGATCCAGCAGTGATCAGTTTAAACACTTCCTGAGCCAGACATTTTATCTGGTTTACTTATGGATGCATTCCCATGATTTTCTCTAAACCCTGTTTAAATCCATTCATATTTTGGCGTCTACAGCATCTCATAGAAATTACCTCACAGTGTAGTTATGCAACAATACAGAAAAGTATTTCCTTCTGTTTATTTTAAACTCACTACCTGATAACTTTATCATGTATTTGTCCTCCTGAGTTCCTGTACTGCAAGAAATCCAACAAGTCTTCCCTGTTCCCCACACTATTCATGGATTTATGCAATTGTCATATTCCTCTAAGTTGCTCTTTGCAAGATGAAAAGGTGTATTTAATTTATTCTCCCTACTGTGAAAACATTCTCCATCTCTATCAATTTCATTGCCTTTCAGTCCTATTTTATTACTGCTAGAATATGGTGTTATTGGTAGGTGGTTCTTTTCTGACAAAAACAGCTAGTACAGTTGTCCTATTTTTACATTAGCACATCTCAAAAGCTTCATACGAATATGCTTCTCTTCAGACAAGGCAATTACTACCTCCAAGACTGAATCCTCAGTAACTACCCATGACATACAGTAAAGGAAAATCACTTCCTTCAAATCTCATGTGGATGCAGTTGTATTTTATTGGGGATTTTGCTTATGGGTCTCTTTTCATGTTACTTACACGATGTGAGAATTGTCTAATGTTTTTAAAGCTAGAGATAGCCTAGCATGCTGCTTTAGTGGAATTTCAATACCTTCTGAGGTTGTATTGATTCATCCAGATATCTTTACGTACAAATATGGAAACCACAACAGATGTCTATGCTAATATTTAGTATTAGTATAACAACTCTACATCTCTATTCTGCCTAAGTACATAAGTACAGCCAATTTTGTCAGACTCATCCACTGTCTCATCTGCCTCTATCACTGCCTTTGGTGCCAATAATATTTAAAAGTGAACTAATGAATTCAGAAATGAAATGAAAAGAAATAAAAAGAAAAAAAAAAAAAACCAACAACAAAAAAAAAACCAACAGAATGGGTTCACATTACTTAAAAATTATTATTTCTCCAGAAGTTATATTGCAGTGACCAAATGCATACTGGCAAAAGGACTAGATATGGGATTTGTAACATTTACTGCAAACCTCCTAGTATCATAAACAAGAACTTCATCAAACACGCAATCCAGTCTGACCTTATAGACAGGTCTATCTGACACTTATTCTGTGCACTCAGGAAGCATTACACCTTAGCACCTTAGCATGCTTGTGACCCTGTGGGACTATATGAACCAGTCTGTAAGCTGGAATACATGTTTCTTTTTGATGACTCTTGGAAATGAAAGTAGAAAGTTTATGTGGTCTGGGAGAATGTTTCTGACTGTATTTCAGACAATGAAAAGGTGATAAGGAATTTGGGAAACTACTCTCTTGACATCTGATTTCTCAGGTTTTGAGTTTATAGGATGTGTGTGGTGCATCCTTTAGTGCCACTAGAAGTTTTTGCTAGTGATTTTTTTCTGTTTGGAAATGTATTTATTAAATTTCAGCAAGTAAATTGCCAACCCTAAAAAGTGAGATAAAATACCTCAACAGTGGCTTTTTTGCTCTTTTTTGTACAGTAAAGATTCTTGTATCAGAGCTATGTGTTCTGGTATAATTTCTCACTGAGTGATCAACTGCAATGGAATAAAATAGAATTAAAATAAAATCATATATCTGTGTAATTATGATATTTTCAGTTACCGGTTAAGTGTATTTTAAAAGTAGAGACCTTTTATTCTGTCACATTAAGTTGTGAGAAGAGATCTTGACATATATATTCAACCTGGATCACCTAACTTCTGCTTAATTGTCAATCATGTGCTGGAGATCGGGAGTCTTGATTGCTATCCTTGATTAAAGAATAAAATTCTTTGTTAGTAGTTAGAGGCTTACTATGAAAAGCATATTCAATCTGAGAGGCCATACGGATGATTTGTTAAGATTAAAACTTATTGCATGAGGTCCTAGGTTCTGTTCCTGAGGCAATCCATGACCTTCCTTTTAGCTTATTTATAAAATATGATAGCAGTTCATGCTTGAATGTCCCCAGCTTAGAAGGCCAGCATGGATTTATTCAGTATAAGTGTCTAAGTGCATGAAAATTAAAGCCCAAGTCAGTAGATCTGACTAATATAAATTCACAGCCTCCTTTTTAGTAGCTTAAGGAGTTTTTCCTCCAAGTAGGAGGGAGCAGGTAGTACTGCCTTTCTTCTTTCCTGCTGCAGGGAGCAAAGATACTTTAATAAAATATTGTATTGCTATAGTGAACACCCAATATCTCAAAATGCCCACATAGGGCAGTTCAATGCTGTACAGAAGGTTTAAACTGCATCACTCAAGCAACACAGCTATCTGAATTCAGTTCAGTTGCTGCTACCCTCAGGAAGTTCTGTTCACTGGAGTGCCTTGAGATTGCTGGCGTGGCTCAGTCCTCTCAGGTCTCATAGCAAGTTCAAATAGGGAGGCACTCCCCACAAACTGCACACGGTATCCTGTTGTCCTTCATTGACTTATAAATTTCTTTTCCTTCCCATGGAAAGAAGTAATCAACTATAATACAAACAAGTCTTACTTAGATATAAGTTTTTTATGAGACTTGGTTAAGTCTTGAAGGGCAGCTGAAAAGCACATGCACAAAGAGGAAATTCCAGAACTACTCTTCTCGGAGAAGGAAGCAAAAAAATGAGACACAGATCGAGACAAATTTTTTAAAGGAATGATAAAAACTAGACAGACCTGGGTTGGCTCTAGTCTGTCACTCTTAACCACCTTAACATGTTTTTAAATTTTACAAGTCTATTGAAAAAGTAATCTTCAAACAGAAGCCTGCATTTCTTTACACTAAATAAAGAAAAACAGAAACCTCAGGAGACATTCATTTTGCCTGTCTTTAAACTATTCCTTGCATATATAATCAACTCAAGGATTCCCCTTACAAGCATCATTTTAGGCATTTAAATTTGTACACGTTACCTGACAAATTCAAAGGACTGCATGCAATTACAACATGGGAGTCAGTGGGGATTATTCTACTGTATTAACCTGTTATTTTCCAAATCAGAAGACAAAGTAAATAACATTAAATGTTAAATTATAGGTTTTGAAGTTTGAGTTGTGGCTTGTTGTTTTGAAATGCCTGTTAAACTGAAAACTTCTGCCATAACATTACATGTGGTATCTCAGGTACCACCATCATGATAAATGTGATTTTTAATTTAAGATCTCTACCCACAGAGGGTAGATTATCTCACTTATATAGCCAGAATCATCCCCACCAGGACAGAGGGTTGACAGAGATTATCTGCTTTAGTACAAGTTCATTTTGACTGCATTATTTTTATCTGTAAACAAACACAAGCATATTTTGAACTATTTACCTTTTTTTTTTTTTACCTCTTTTTTGATTCATTAGTTTAGGAGTTACAATAATTTTGAAAGTGTACTTTTTACTTCAGAGCTTCTTCGGCTTCCCATAAAGTGAGTGCCGTTTGGACTTCAAATTATGTAGAATGAAGGCAAAACAGGCTAAGATTTTAACGGCTTTCTGAATCACTGAATATTTTTATAATAATGAATATCTAATAAAATACAAAATTTACTTCTTTACATAAAAGCTAAGATTATTGTCTCATCAAGTGTGTTCTTTTGTTTGTTCAATGTTAAACTTATATTATTTTAAATCCTATTGGGATTTGAACCTGGAGGTTAAAAGGTAGAGTGATTAAAGTTTATTTAATGAACATAAATTTCTATGTTATTTTATTCTCTGCAATTTCTCATAAAATATATTGGCACCTTGTCTTACTTGGGTTTATTCATAGTTATCGATAATGTCTAATCTGTCTGTTCTCACCACAGGTAAGGAAGTAAAGTCATGTACAGTCCTAATTTTATATTCTCTTTTTTTCATTTAACTTATCTCCAGCTCCTGGTAGTGACACTGGTTGCTGCATTTTCCATCGTAACACTGGTTGCTGCATTTTCCATCACGATATGTCGGAGCAGACCTTTATACACTCATCTCATATTTTAAAACTTCGTTTATTTATTTATTTTTCAGAAGGGAAGTAAAATTGGCCTTCTTAATCCTATCTACATGGGACAGAACTTCAGAGCTCACATTTGCAAGGCTGAAATTTTCATTTGGAGCCTAAAAAAAAATCCTTTGTAATCAGTGGAAAATTTTAATTAATAAATAGGTTTTGGATCATATATATAATATGTATTTCTAAAAGAAAAGTCAATAGTTTTCTCTGTCACAGAGAAGTACTGCATCCATTTTAATCAGACATAGTTTGAACAAGTAGATTTTAAACCTCATAAGAGTTGTATGTGAGATGATTAAGGAAGAATTTGTTCTTTGCTGTGACCAGCTTTTGTTTCAGCTTCCAGTTTTCAAAAATACAGATTTAAATCTCCTCTGAAGAGTGCCCTTCATCTTTGCTTACACATTGCTAAATGCAACTCCTACTAAAACCTATGAAGAGACTAAATCTGGCATATAAACAACATATTGCTCCCTATTGTCAAGGGTGTGCTGCTTTTGCAAAGTATAGCTTCTATCAGGTTCTTGGTCAAACCTTTGTTTCTCTTCAAATTAACCTTGATCCATTCAATGCAATGTGCCAGTTCTGAATTTGCTGAGGCATTGCTTATGTTTTCTGAAAACAAAGCTCTAGGTTGAGGAAAAATATTCTGACTGCAAAGTAAGAAACATAAGCTTACAGTTCAAGAGTCTAATATTTAAATTAATAATTTATCTTAATTCACAGCACAGCAAAGTAGATGCTCCTTAAAGCAGTGTGAAAGTCAGAGATGGACATATTTTAGAAAGGCTAGTTTGTTTTCCAAGGAGTGCTGCTTCTACTTTATAACTAAAAGCAGTACTGTAAAGGTGAAACTGCAGACATAAATATTCAGTAGCAGCTAGTCTTTCTCAATACTTTCTTCATAGTCCCAGGATTGGGGATTTTTTCCCTCTGAAAAAAATAGAACTATTTTTGCTGGCATTGCAATAGACTTGTAAATATTTTTTAAATCCCTCAAGTTTCATGAACTATTATAGAGGTGTTCAGCAAGCTAAGGAAATACTCAGAGAAAAACTGAGTTTTCAAGTTCCTTCTCAAGATGCTTTGAGCTTGTAAATAATTTCAAGAGGGAACCAAAATGAACACAAAAATCAGTGCCCTCAAAATTTTATCATATGCATGAAAGGCACATTAAGCACTCTAATAATTTTTACTGTTTTATGTACCTGTGCATCTACTGGCATTGTTAAAGAAGTGTGCTAAATAACAGATCAAGAAACTCTTATTTAGAAAATCTAAGAAATTGGGATTTGCCTTAAAAAATATTGAATTTCCACTCCATCAGTCATTCTGACATTGTCTCCACATTACAAATGGTGCAAAGTAGTTTATAGTTCCATATTTCCATGAAATTAAAAAATACATATGTATAAATACATATACTAAAAATTAGCAGTTGTCAAGAATATTATAACACTTTTGATGGAAATAAACTTTTAATCTTTCCCCAAGTTTTGCTTTTTTGAATTAATTCAAAAATCTTTAACAAGTAATTTTAACATTAAACTGAATTTCCATATAGTTCAGGAAGCCAATGACTACATTTTCACCAGATGAACTATTCTTCCCATGTGCAAGCAAGCAACATGGATTTCCAATGGACAAAGTATCTCAGAGTGAAATTTGTTGCAAAGACTCCTGGAAAATGCAATTTCCTGGGAAGACTGCTAATTTGGAAAAATGTGGATCAGAACACTTCTGCTAAGAATGCGTTAGAACAGGAACATGTAGCTTTATGTTTTGCTGAACTAATTTGTATAATTCAGTAACTGTGGTTTACCTTGAACAAACTAAAGTGAATGGAATGTTAAATGGAAATCTTCCCCAGTGCAAAAGTAACAAAACTGAGATAAATCCAACATTTTTTAGAGTATTTTGATTTTGTACAAAGTTAATATTCTGAGAGAAAATATTCCAATGAAAACTCAGATAGATGGATACAGTGTCGTTTCTTGCTGCAAGCAGGATACAAAGAGCACAACCCACTTAAGAAACAATTTATTCAGTCCTGTTCCCACAGCCCCTTTGAAACCACAACCACCTGCAACCCCAGCAAAGAAAGCTAAGTTTGACACTGTACCAGAAACCATAAGAACAAGCACCTGTCCATCAGCTGTTATGTTCTGCTGTTGCAGATCTGCAGTAATCATGTACTTTAACCCTATTTTATCCCTCACCCCCAATAGTCTGTCCTTCTAAAATGAAAATTATGCTTTCTAAAACCAGCATCTCTGTTTGAGGAGGCTGAAGCTGAGGCCTCTAAGAAAACATGTAAGAAAATCCATCTTTGCTGTAGATAATAATCTGTTAATTAGAGAAAGCAGGATAGGAAGGAAGGGTAAAGAACAAATTATGATATTGTTAAGGGTAGCAGATGCTGGATGTTAAATGAAGGTGGCACTAAAGAATGTCAAAATTTGCTTCCAGAGGAGGATTTCAAAATTTCATTTTCCTTGTACTGATATTTTGTTTGTTTGTTTGTTTGTTCATTTCACTAAATAAAAATAGAAAGGGCTGTCATTTTCAGGTAAATGAACTGAATAAAAATGTCATTCATTAATTGCTTAAGATTCTCTTAACAAAGGATTTACTTTAACCTCTTTTATGACTCTAGGGTAGATAGAACTTTGTCCTAGAATTAGTTCTACCAAAAAGTGAATTTCTCATCCCTTTTAGAATTCACTATAATCTCTCAAAGGAATAATTTCTTATTCAGTGTCATTGTAAAACATCCCTTGCCTGGAGAAACCTGTTCCAGCTATAGCATAACAAAGCCCAATAAATTTGATTTTTTCTTATCAAGCTGATCAAAATAATGTTTGCAGGTGACACAATACATTTCAATAATGAATGTCTACAGGTCCCAGAAGATATGAAATAAAGATGTTGAAAAGCAAAAAAATAGAGAAGATTTGAGCAAGTAATTTATCTCCCTCTGCTACTTTTTTTCTTACAGAGCAAGTATAGTTGTGATTCTATGTGAAACTGATACCATGTATGACTCAAAAGCTCTAATGAATGACTCACCAGTGCTGAGAATAGCTACTGAAGGGTCACTCTGGGACTAGAGGGTTCCTTTCAGGAAACAGAGAATAGAAATGTGTATCAGTTCCTGCTTGACAGTAAAATACTCCGAAGTGTTAAAGGGCATTTCAAACATAATTTTTACATTAAATGAATACTATTTTATTATAAAATAATAACACTACAAAGGTACATATGCACAAAAAATATATATGTTAATCAAACTGTTAGAGAAGTATTATGAAACAAGGTCTGCGATTTTAGGTTTTGCTTCTAAATGTATTTTAATTTCACAAAAGGCAATCTTCAATACAGAAACACATTTATTGTGAGTTTTATTGTGAATTTACATCTAATTACTCAACAAGATACTGTCTTGTACACCCAAACAGCTCTGGGCTTCTGCACAGTTATTTGGACAATATAGGCATACAGCAACATGACTTTCACTATAGCTGATTAAATTATAATACAGATACAAGTAGATGCTGTGAGCTGTGAACTTGAGACTCAGTAAGGAAGAAGTTAAACTGGTGTGTGAGAGAGTTGGTGGCACTGAAGGAAGGCAGTCTAAATATATTTTCTCTGAAGATATTCAGGATCAGACAACAGAGGAAAAGATGTTCTGTCTGTGACAAATCCTGGGATAAACAAGAAAGATCAGCTATGCAAGAAAATCAGTAAAGGACAAGAGAAGGTGACAAAAGGAGATGTGAGATGTTAACTCTAGAAGATCTGGGGTAAAAAAAAAAAGAGAGGACCACAAGGAAAACAACACAATGAAGTCACACTTGTCTACTGCTTGGAAGCCATGGAAAAGACAAATGGACAGGATATATGAGATGAAAGTTCTTGTGATATATTAATCCATGCTTTGATAATCAAACAAAAGTGAGCATTGTATGTGGGCCTTTTTCAGTAAAGGCTTTCAGCACATAAGGAATCTGTCAGTGCTGGATGGGACTGAAGGTCAGATGAAGCCATGAAAATGACTGAGTGGGAGTTGAAGAGATTAACAATCACCTCCATGAAAGTTGACACCACAAAAGATTAGACAGAAAGATATATTATCTCACCACAGCATGGATACAGATTCTCTGAAACAGTAGATCTTTTCCATCTCAAAGAGAACTGTAGGGCCTGGTATCTCTCTGTTACTCAGAACTGATACTACAGCTCTTACAGCTTCTTATTACTATCACATCTGTGCACATAAAGCACCTTGCTGTAATATACAATAAAGCAAAGACTTGGCTTTAGCGTTCAACAAATTCTAATGCAGTCTTTCATTCATTGTGAGTCTGTGGCTGTAGCAGGCTGTGATCTCTGACGGTAAGCAAGCTCCTCTGACTAGAAGCTCTGAAAAGGCAATGACAACATAACAGAATTTTATGATTACATTTTGAACATTTCCACTGTGAGCAGAAGGCTCCTGACTCATATTTTTATCTTCTGCTTAAAGAATAAAAAATAATAGGAAGGACTCAACAAGTCATGGTAGAAATTCCTCAATACCTCTGATACATTTCCTTCTGCATTATTTTTATTTGAAATTAACTTACTGAAATACAGTAAGAAAAATCTGGTAGTTCTGAAAAAGAGACCAAAACTAGTCATCTTAAGTGGATGGTCAAATTGTATTGCTAGAAAGGGGATTTTACTCCCTGTATATCAGTGCTAAGAAAGAATGAATGAACCTAGAAAGATAAATTGAACATGACCTTTAAAGGAATATCAGGGACAGAAAATTCTCCATATGAGACAGTTTTAAGACAAATTAACTTCCCAGTCAAGGCAGAAGAAATCTGGGCATCAGGAAGTCTGAGCAATGTTTCCAAGCATGCTCCCAGACTGAAGCAGAGCCACAGTACACATAGAAATGGCTTTGGATCCCTTGATTTAAGAGACTCATGTTTTATCCATCTAACCTGATAGTGCCTTTTTATCAGTAAAGCTAAAATAAGCTTTCATTTACTTCATCACAGACCTTTTTCTTAAAGTGCATTTACTAGTGTAAAGCACTTCCAGATCCTTGCTCTCAGCTGGCACAATATAACCACAAAGTGTTATTAAATCACTTGGTATAAAATGTCCTTTACCTCATTATATTTTACAACGGTAACTTTTTATTATCATCTGTAGGCAGTGAAACATGACACAGCTCATCTAGCATGCTGGGGCAAAGTCTTGACTGAGGTTGATTAGAGTTTTGTCTGAGTGAGGAGTGAATAAAAATCAAGTTAAGGACTTCAGAATTTGATTTCCTAATATGGCATTTGGAACACATATATGAAAAGCAGAAATGGCACTCCAATTCTTCGAATTCCTCTATATAGCATTCTTCTAATGTCATATATAGGTTACTAATTCCTTAGGCTTGATTAACTCATTTTAATATATGAGATGAGCTCTCCTAAATTTCCAGTATTTCTGCCCTTTTTTCATTTCTGCCATTGTTATTGCTCACTGTGATTCTCTGAGCACTGTTTCTGTATACCTTCTTATTGCTGTCCTTTTTACGGCACAACCATCATTATTTTTACAATATAATGAAATTCTTTAGCAAGAAAAATTAGAAGATTAGTATCATTAACCATTGAACAAAAAATATTCAAGCATGAAATGAAAAGGATTCTGCAAAGAGAAGAGGTCTTGTTTTATGACGATAAGGACATCTCATTCTTTTCACCATTTATGTCATTAGGCCCTCAAGAACTGATTTGTCACTTTCTCCTGTGAAGCAAAAGCTCTGGTGGAGTTAAAGAACAAAACAAGTATTAGAAAGCAATGTGAAGAGAGGTCCACAGTACAACTTTCACATGCTAGGTAGGAAAGCAGTGATCTGGGCATCTTTTCCAGATCTCTGTATATAGGTAGGAAAATTACCAGCTCAGGAATGCAAGATAAACCAGGTTCCCTCCCACTCCATGTTTCCTCTTTTACTTGCTGTTCTTTCTTTTTCCTCTTAATAAGTAAATTTTGCTTACTCTGTTGTATGTTATATCATTTAAATCACTTTTCACCTTGTTGCTTCCACAAAATTACTCTGAGTAGCAAAAATTTCTCTGACTTCCCTGACTACCATGCTCCTTGATTGCATTTTCCAGTCATAGGAGTTTCCCTCAAGTCCTGCTTAATGTTTTTTAGCATCCCTCACTGTTTTCTGTGGTACTGGATTTACATGACTCATATATGTTGTATCTGTACTGGAACATGTTGATCCATTGTTGCAGCCCTCTGACACACCACTATCTATTGTTGCACTGCACTGGAGAACACAATACTTGCTCTCACGTCTGGAATGTGCAGGTGCACAGGGGAATCAGGCAGTCAACCAGTCTTAGCCAGCTCCTTGTTGTCTAGTGAGCAGTATCAGGAACCAAACAACAAAAGGACATCTCACGGACAGGATGAGGAAGCTGAAGATTGATGAAGTAACAACCACCAGAGGTGCTCCAAGACCCCCATGCATGTGCAACAGGGGGCATGACCGCTGTCAGCCCCTGTGGGTGGAAAAACACTGTTCAGCCTCTGAGCATGTGCTGGCCATGCGTGTACCATCACCGGAGTAGTTTCCACACACCTGCCAGGAGAGCTATAAGTAGCCCTCTGTGGTGGGGAGATGATGATTTTTCTTCAAAAGTCAACCTGAGGCACATCTTGATCCAGGGGACACCCTATGGAAGGCATTAGGATCTACCAACTCCTCTCCCTGAGCAACGTGCTACATGTCCTCCTTCTGCTCAGTGGTTTGTCTACCACCCACCCTGGGGTCAGTATGTACGTGGGGATGTTAGGTAACTAGTTGGTTTTGCTTTAATAACATTGCTTTTTCTTATTAGCTCTGTGTGAGAGTGCTTGAATAAAATATTGCTTTTGCTTCTTATCTGTGTGAGTGAGCACTGTTCTTTGTGAAACAGGAATCCTTCATGAACCTGGGACATATGTAATGTATCAACTCAATTAAATTAAAAAGAAATTCTTTATGCAATTAATTGTCCTTTGGTCTTACTTCTCACCAATAATTATTAATTTTATAAAGACCTCATGGAGATATTTTATTTTGAGAAAAAAAAAAATGGTCAGGGGGAAGATATAATCAACATCCAGCATCACCACAGCAAATTATTTCTACTGAAAATTCAAACCATATAGAAAACCCCTATGAAACCCCCTAGGAACAAAAAAAGAGCAACATAGGCCACCAGGAGTAGGGAGATACTCATCAGTCTAGAGGTGGGGAGAACTGATGCAGAAGGAGACACAATAGAATAATAGAGTCATTTAGGTTGGAAAAGACCCTTAAGATAATAACTATGTTACAGAGAAGGATGATGGGAGCTACAGAGTGGTACCTGTAGAGGGGAGGTTCTTTGCATTGATCTTTTCCAGAGGTCACAGCTACATCAGTGTAAACAGTGTATGTGCTGCAGGCATCAAATAAACAGCCCTACCCAAGACCGGGTACACTGTTCTATTAGCCAAGTGTTCCCTGTGTCAGCCCAGCCATCAAATGCTGTGGTAAGTGAGGATAAAGCACCCATTCTGGCTGAGTAACAGCATTAACTGTGGGGTTCCCAAATTGCACTTTGAGGCAAGCTTGCCTTCTGCTTAAAAATTGTATTTGCGACAACAAATCTGTTAAACTCCTCCGCTGACATATTTTACTCTCCCAGGACGGGAACACTGTGAATGTTGCTTGTTGGCTCAGCTTCAATTTCCATGACAGATTTCAGGCAGTGACCTAACCTACCTCTTGCTTTACAGGAAACAACATGGAGATTCAAACTAGCTTTATCTATAAGAGATTAGTGCTGAAGTGAGCAATGATATATAAGAAAATGATGTAAATGATGTGTTTTCTGTTTATGAAAGGCTGTTCACCTCAAAAACAAAGTTGTAGAGTTGTGCCCCTTTAAGGGAATGAAGTTTTCTTTGTGATCTAGATATCTGCTTCCAAGGAAGCAGACCTGCTGTAGAACCTACAGAGTCTTTCAGTGCTTGTATTTCATCCAGGGTCACCTTACAGACAAAGCCAATAAAAGAAGATGGCTTAAGTGACTGGTAATAGGTAACAACAAACCTTTTCATCATAGTTATTTTGAATATTTCTTATCAGGATGGGAAAATATTGGACTTTTATCATGTGGTGGCTTGCTGGTGAACTGTACTAGACTTTACTTCCTGAGTTAATGTTCCCAAGTCACTTCTTCCCAAAACAAACAGACTTGGTGCTCACAGATGGATTTCTCAACTCATCATAGAGACAGGAAATTTAACTTGATGAAGAGATAAACTAATCTTCCACAATTTAATGTTGAGGTTTTACAACATTTTACAATATTCATGCTGTGTCTGTTCACTGGTTAAAGGGTGAATCACACTGGTCAGGTCAGTCAATAATGCACTTGTGACCAGCAGTAGATTTAACAACCTCTACTCCTCTCACCCTGAAAGACCTCCTGTCTGCTCTTGTGAAACTCTCTGGACCACATGAATAATTTCTTCTCTGGTATAACCAGATAACTGAAGGATATCCAGCCTGTGAGAGCAGAGGGGGTACATCGCTTTCTGCACACAAAAACCAGAAGAGCCACAAGAAGCTGAAGGAACAGGATTTGTACAGAAAAATCCCCTTGTTCCATAAGTGCCAAGCATATCCCCAAAACCCTTGTTTCTCAAATCTTAGCATCGCTTCTTCTGCCACCTTACTTCAGGGCAACAGTTAATTTGAGAAATGGGGGATGGAAAAAACAGGCCTATTTCCCTCTACTCATCAACACAATGGCTATACATGAGCTACACACTCAATCCAGCAGAGTTAGAGCACATTGCAATCAGACAATTTTCTGCTTTGTTTCTATGAAAAAAGAAATTGGTTGAGCTTGCACAGCCGTACTTTTTAACGTATTTTTTTGGCATTAATTGGTAAGGGCAATCTTCCCTAATATCTAGTTTTCAGCACAGAATCATACTCTCATGCATCAACACATAGCAGCTCAAATGCTGTTATTTTCCCAGTATTAATCTGTTGACAGACCCATAGCACTGCCAGACAGTGCTTCTGCACTCTGGAACCCCTTGCTCAAGGGTTACTTAGACTGACAGTATGAAATTCAGGCTCATATCTCAACTGCATGGGCATGGGATTGGTAAGATGAGAGCAGTTAGTGAACACTTTAGCAGTCTAATGTCTATTAAACTTCTCTGTTATATAACATCAGTCCTTTCTGTACATCTGTCATGCTCTTCCCATGGGAGTAAAGCAAGGCAGACACAAGATTGTCTATTTAATTGGAAATATAATTAATTCCCCTCACTTATTTTTCCCCCATCAAAAGAAACAAAAGAGAGAAAAAAAGGGGAGGGGAAAAAAAAAAAAAATTAAAAGTAAGGCATTTAAAAAATTGTAGCTGTTTTGACTGAAAAACAACTATGACATTTATTTTGGGGTTTATTCTTTTTAAATGTTAATAATATTTTAATAGAATAATTTAATTCAATTTTCAAAAAACATTTTGTAATGGACATAATAAACATTTACTTCAAAGTCTGTCAAAATAAGAGATTCTCTAAAGCTTCTTTTAATGTGGAGCCTGAAAAATACAACTTAGAAGAAATTTCAGAGAAAACACTATTTCTACTTTTACACTGAGAAAGATTTATAATAACACTCTACAGAGTAATAAAAAGGAAAAAGAATGACAAAATTCTTAGTGGAGCATTAAAATTATTTAACTGTGTTTTCCATGGAGGTAGAGCTCAGAAGTCCCTATATTGACTAAGTCATTTTGTGATAAAACCTACATGGAAAACCTATTGGAAATATCCAGTACCTGCAACGCATATGTAATTAAAAAAAAAAAAGTAACAAAATAGCAGTGATAATAAACTTCCCACAGCATCAACCTATTTTTATACCCCTTCAAATACTAAAATAGGACAATAACAATTAAAAATGACCCTTCAAATATTAAAATAGGATAATAAAAACAACTCTTCCCTACTCCTCTGGAGTCTGTGATGTAGAAGATGGAAATGGTTTCAAGCACAATGAGAAGTGAAATCAAACTTTTTAACAAGATCGACTGAGTCAAGCTCTGTGGTAGGAAACAGAAGCAACATCTTCAGCTGGTAACTTTTCAGCCTACAGATGTTACCCTGCAGTTATACTTTTACTTTGAGATAAATGTCTTTGGTTTTTTCCTCAGCTTAACATTGAAATAGAATGTTTTTTCTCTTTTTGGGATAAGGAAATTGTGTATAGAAGCATAATCACACAGATCAATCACATGGGCAACTCCTATGTCCCACAATGAATCTGTATGTGCTCCTGAAGGAAATTAATGTAGCCAAAGCCTATCCAAGTTACCCAGCTAATTATCCTTCCTTTACTGAAGGGGAATTATGGGTTCCATCCATAATTAAACCTGGTTGTGGGCGTTTTGCTGACATTACCTACAGCATATCTTTCTTTCTAATTAGTCTGGATAATAGGCAGAAAATAATTTCTCTACAAACCTCTCTGTAAAGTGGAACTTAATCAAAATATGTAGTTTCATAGACGGTTATGTTGCCACAAAAATTGTGGTGCCTTTCTGTGCAACAAACAAGTCACCTTTCTAACAGAATATGTCTGGGTGTGTACCAGCAGTTGATATGATGGCATGTTACTTCTCTGATCCAGAAATGTAAATGTCATGGCTAAAAATGCAATGTTAGTCCTTATGAAATAATGTCTAGGTCAGCTTTACTATTTTGTCAATACCATAGAGAAAAGATAAGATTTAAAAGCATTATGGTTCGAAAAGACTTCTAGGATCATCAAGTCCAACCTTCATCCTAACATCTCTTTATCCACCAGACCACAGCCTCAAGTGCTATGTCTACTC
>JANIJG010014554.1:0-24257 GCA_024611175.1 Megaceryle torquata
CTGCCCAGGGCAGTGGTGGAGTCCCCGTGATCCCTGGAGGGGTTTCCAAGCCCCACATGGAGCTGTGGTGCTGAGGGACATGGGTCAGTGGTGCCTGGGCAGTGCTGGGGGAATGGTTGGGCTTGGAAGATCTGAAAGGTCTCTGCCAACCACAAGAATTCCATAATTCTATGACAACGGGCTGTTTTCTGCCGCTGTGCTGTGACCACCCATTAACTTCTTGCTTCTTCTTCTTGCACAGGCGATCCATGAACGAGATCATCTGCGTGTCGGCCCCGTCAGCCCACGGCCTGGGTGCTGTCCACGTCTCCGTCAGCGTTGACCGGGCTCAGCTGGAGCAGACCCTGCAGTTCGAGTACATTGATGATCCCAAGGTGCAGCACATCGAGCCCGAGTGGAGCATCGCCAGGTAGCGCACGGCTCAGGCAGTGGCAGAGAAGCCACTTTGCCTGGTCTGGGTCTTCCCTCTCTGCATACGCTCAGTGAGGCCAAAAGAGGGTCTGTTCAAAATGCACATCCCAGCTGGTGTCCTGGTTTGTCAGGGCTGTGTGTTGGCATTTACCCAAGTCAGGTCGAGAGTTACTGAAGCAGTTGTGGTGGTTCCCACAGCCATGGTCTGCACCCAGACTCTGGGAGCGCACATGAAACCAAAGTCCTGTCCGACTGCTGAAGAAGTGCACAGTTGCTCATTAAAGGCTCCTCCTTGTAGTTCTGGAATAAAACAAAACCAGCAACCACCAAGAAAGGAAAAAGCTGATGCTAATCAAAATGTGCTGTTTATCCTCAATTGACTGTGAGGAACAGGGTGGCCAGTGCTGTCACATCACCGTGACGTCGTCACTGCCTGTCACAGTTTAGGGTCAGGGCGGCCCCTTAGCTGCTTCTGCTGCTTGTCGTGTCTTGCCACAGTGTGGCAGCCCAAATGGGTTCACCTCTGCACTGCCAGTTATTCTGCTTCCACTGTTTTAACCACCCCCACGAGGCATTTGCTGCCATCCATGAATCAGTGTAGAGACAGAGCACTGGCCACTTTTCTCGTTCAGCAATGTCTAAAGCCAGCTGGCTAAAACCATAAACCCTGGGCTGTCCTTGTCCCCTGGTGTTACCTTAATGGCTGTGCTCACAAGGGCTGTAGCACAGCTACTCATTTCAAATTCCAGTTAGTTTTTAAAATCGCCCTTGAAAGACGTCAGTGTCTGGCAGCAGGCCCTGCAAGAGGTTCGCTTTGAACCCAAATTGCGTCCGGGTTTGGTTGGGCTGGGTTTGATGGGCTGGTCAGGATGGCTAAGGGAGATGTCTGAAGGTAAAGAGGTGGGCTCTGCCCTGGAGGTGTTGGAGGCTTGAGTGCGCTGGGCTGTGCTGCTCCAGTTAACATGTGAAAGAAGAAGCCAGGAGTGAACGACCTTGCCCAGGGGCCCTGGCTGTAGGAGAGAGAACAGGGTACTGTGGCCCTGTCCTCCCTGGCTCTGGTGGCACTTGGTGCTCTTCATCCCTCCCCTGCTTCCTGTGACAACTTGCTGCGTCTGCAGCCCACATGCAAGGGCACATCAATTCCTTTACTGCGTGTACCATTCATCATCTTCCTTAAAAACAGCTCTGTATAAATCATTAAACACTGTGACTAATTTATTGTCTTAGGTATTTAGTCTAGAGCTCGGGTGATTTCTTTGGTCCCATTTCTCATCTTGCTGCCTCGCGGTGCTGGGAGCTGGGACAAGGTGCAGCTGAGAGCAGAAAACCCAACTGACTTGAGACACTGCTCCCCAGCGACTCGGGGAGTGGGAATTAATCCCCGCTGTCGCTTGAAGTGTCTGCAGAAAACATCTTTGAGATCAACAAGCATCCTTATTGTCAAGCACAGTCTCTCTGCAGGGCCCCATCCTGCCAGATGCATTAATCAGGTGTCTTCTCCTGGTTCTCCGCAGCGGACACACACCCCTGACTGTCACCGGCTCCAACCTGGACGTGATCCAGGAGCCAAGGATCCGCGTCAAGTACAATGGCAAGGAGTTTGTCAACGTAAGTAGCTGCTGTCAGCGCGGTGCCGCCGGGCTGTGCCTGGGAGCAGCGCCGTCCCCACCACCCGCACGCACACGTGGGGTTACTGGTGCCAGTCGCTCCCGTCGTGGTGAGACTTAGCATGGGAAAAGCTGCTCTGGGGATATTTCCCTGGATTTACCCAAACTGGGGACTGTGGAAAGAGGGATTCTGACACACAGAACTAGGACATTGTTTTCTCAGCAACACAGTAACTACCAAGGAGTTTTTTCAAGGCTAGAAATGGAGAACACCATTTTAGGTCATAACCATCACCTCAGATTCTGTCTTGGGTCAGATAAATTTGTCTCACTCCTGAAATTCCCCCTTTTGTCAGAGCCCTTGAGCCCCCAGAGCTCTCTTTTCCCAGCATCCTTCCATTTCCAGTACCTAGCTCAGCTCCACAGTCACGTTATGATGGAAAGTCCAAGGTTAACTGTCCCCATCATTCCCAGCTGCTCCACACCTCCCATTTTAGCCCTGCTCATTCTGTAGAAACCCCGAGCTGGGCACTGAGACCTGCCAGCTACGAGGCTGCTATGTTTAACTCGGCTCTCCCCAGTTGCCTCTCTATAAATAAACCTCCTATTGCTGCAGCTCTGGGCCCAGCAAGGCTGTACCAGCCCGGGGTGGGAAAGGGAGAGGGGAACCACTTCTGAATAAGAAGCTTTCAGGCTGCTTTTGCATCTTCATCAGCATGGTAGGGTCAGGTGCTGTTTCTCTGCACCCTCCTCACCATGTTGAGGGTGCTGAGCGTGGAGCTCTGGATATTTTGGTGAAACTGGGTGTTAATTTTATGCCTCCTTCCCCTCCTCGCTCCTATTGCCTTGATGTTCCCAAAGGAAGGATTTGGTAGCAGAGGTTGGGGTTGATTTGGAATCCCGCCTCCCTCTGCCTGTATTTTTTTCAGTTCACAAGAAAGAAAGTAAAGTGAAACCTCAACTAAACGGGAACTGAGCGATGGGCTTGTGTGGTAGAAATAAGAATTGTACCTCCAGGACCCACAGAAATTATCTTGACCAAGTAAAACTGAAATATATTGTTTCTATGCAGTGATCTCTCTGACTGAATCTGTGTTATCTCAGAAAGGGCAAATCACTTAGCAGTCTTTTCCCATTCCCCTTCTCCCTTCCCCTCTGAAGACCTTTTTCATCTGAGCTCTTTTTAAAAAGACATCTAATTTTGTTGCTAGCAGTTGCAGTTACAGTGCTTCAAAAATAATTCTGAAGACACCAAATTGAGTGAAATTAAATCTTCCACTTAGGGAGGGAGGCCAAATGCTTGGGCTTTTGCTGCTTTATAAGGCAAAAGTCTCATAAATCAGCCAGCTCCCTGCTTCCAGGGCTGGAGGAGCTGTGGGTGTCCTCAGCCTGGCAGGAGATGACCTTCGTGTTACCTCCAGCCCACGATGTCAGGTGATCATTCCTCTCCCTCACTGGCATTTGGGAATTGCCTCTAATCTCCAGTTTGCAGCAGGGGGGGCAGGTATTGGCGATGGGTCTGTTTCAAAGCTGCTGTTGCCTGAGAGGATGCAACTGGAAAGAAAAGGAAAAAAGAAGGGAAAAGGGCTCAGTGATCCCCTGCACCAGCACCTAGCTCCTTTCAAACACTGCTCGCTTGGAAGCTCGCTCTCCATCTCGGCGCTGCCCCGAGGGGAGGCAAATTCCCCCAGACTGTGGCTGCAGTGCATCGAGCCTGGATTCAGTGTTTCCAGCTCAACTTGAATCCACTGGACTTTTCGGGGAGTATTTATGGAATTAGAACATGGTTGTCTAGGTCAGGATGAGTTCTTCCCTTCTGTCTTTCAAAGCATCTCCTTCCCCTCAGGTCTGCAAGGTGGTGAACGCCACGGCGCTGGCCTGTCTGGCACCCCCCCTCACCCCCGAGTACCGGCCTGGCCTGGATGCCGTCGAGCGGCCGGATGAGTTTGGGTTTATCTTCAACAACGTCCAGTCCCTCCTGGTCTACAACGACACCAAGTTCATCTACTACCCCAACCCTACGTTCGAACTCCTGAGCCCAACTGGGGTGCTGGAGCAGAAGCCAGGGTCACCCATCATCCTGAAGGTAAGGGGACCCTTATGGGGTGGGAAGCAGAAAAAGAATCCCAGAGAAAGGAGTTTTATACCCCCTCTGCAGAGGGAGGTACGCTAGACGGGTGCCATCGGTAGCACGAGCTGGGAACGAGATGAAAACCAGAAATAGGCTGCATCTTTGTACAGGCTTCTCTCCCCTTTTCCCTAGGGCAGAAACCTGTGCCCACCCGCTCCCGGGGGAGCAAAGCTCAACTACACCGTGCTGATCGGAGAGACACCCTGCACCGTCACCATCTCCGAGACCCAGCTGCTGTGCGAGCCACCGAATCTCACCGGGCAGCACAAAGTGATGGTGAGGGACCGAAGTCTCCTTGCAGCATCCCTTCCCTCCCTCCTTCCCACCCTTTCTCCTCTTCCTCCAACTCCCTGACTCGCTCAGGAACCGAGTGCAGTTTCTTAGCTAAGGATCAGTAGGATTTAAGATCTTTATGGCTGTCTTGTTGGAAGCTTAAAATATTGACGTGGATTAGCATGAGAAAACTTTTTCCCTCCCTGAGACTCAGCACCTCCTGTCAGAGCCTTCTAGAAGGAACAGATGTTTCTGGCAGTGACCTCAGCACCAGGTACCACCTCTCTTTAGTGCTGCTTGCTCTTCCTTCAGTAGGTGAGACTGTTTTCAGTGGGCTGTGCTCTCCCTCCTGATGGGATTTTGTCGGTCCTTGTACCAAATCAGATCTAAGTGGACAGAAAGGTTTTGCCTTTTCCCGAAGCAGAAGCAGCTGGGGACATCTGAACACCGGACTGATGGGATCAACAGCCTCGTCCAGAATGTCAGTGTCTTCCCCTGCTTTGGTTCTGGGCATTGCTGCTTCCTCTGATCTGCTCGCAGACAAAGCACACAGCTGCTAAAGTGCTTGAGTAGAGCCCAAATGAGATTGTAATTGTGATTTATTTCCCTTGAAGTTGAGCATCCAAAACATACTCAGATTATCACAGTGTGGTTTAACAGAAGTGCGACCTGGCTGCGAGCTGCCTGCATCTGAGACCAGGGCACAGCCAAGAAAAGCCTGTCCTGGCATTAACCTCCAGCGTGTTTGCTCTGCAGCTTTCACGTGGGGCTTTCTCTTTCCTTCTCTGTTCTCTCTTCCCAGGCGCTCTGGTTTCTTGTCAGGGAAATGATCGCTGGGTTGCTAATGTCCATGGCTTACAAAAGGGAGTTGAAAGCTTATAAAATGAAAGTCAAATGGAGCCATCAGATAATAAGAACAAAGCCCAGATAGTGAAGGGCTGGCACATTTATCATGAATTGAAGCCTCCCTGTGTTCACATGAGCTGCACCCGCTGTGCTTGAAGGTGATCCCGGTTGCTGTAGTCTGGGCTGGAGCAGAGGCAGTTCTGGGCCTCCTTAGGGGTCTGTACGGCCCATGGGGTGTGTGCCCTGGGGAGGGATGGGGCTTTAGGCCAGGTTGACACCCTTACCTGAAGCTGCTCTTTACCTCCATAGGTGCGTGTTGGTGGCATCATCTTCTCCCCTGGCTCGGTCAGCATCATCTCAGACAGCCTCCTGACCCTGCCAGCCATTGTCAGCATTGCGGCCGGAGGCAGCCTGCTCCTCATCATCGTCATCATCGTCCTCATCGCCTACAAGCGCAAGTCCCGGGAGAACGACCTGACCCTCAAGAGGCTGCAGATGCAGATGGACAATCTGGAGTCCCGGGTGGCCCTGGAGTGCAAGGAGGGTCAGTACTGCCCAGGATTGGGCGCACTCTGTGTGCTGCACCTCTATGCTCAGGTCTCCAGCTTGCCCAGACAGAGCCACCCCAGTCAGCTGATTTTTGCAGCGAGGAACAGGGCGCCTGTCCCCGCGAGGTTTGCTCCCCTGCCCCGTCGCAGGAGGGTGGGCAGCGACAAGCGTGGCAGTGGCAGACACGGTTCCGCCGCCTGACGTGCAGAGAATAGGATTAGAGCTTGATCCTGCTTAAGCCGCGTGCCTGGGTCGCGTGGCGAGGCCAACGCCAGCCCCAGGGTGCCCAGCACAATGTGGCCCCTTGTCTAATGGCCTTTTAGTGAAGGGCTTTTCAAAAGGCACCGAGCGCAGCGGAACGGAGGAGGTTTGGACCTCCAAGAAACGGCGTGTGTCCCATAGAGAAGGTCAGAGAAGGCTGGTCCAGTCTCTCCTCCAGTCTGTAAGATGTGAGCCCAGAGCAGTAAGAGTCCATCTGAGGGACGGGGAGAAGCTCCTCAGGTGTTTGCTTCTGGGTGATCTTGTGTGTTATCTGGAGTAGCAGGACCTGCCGGTTGCGGGTCTCGGCACACGCCGAGCCTGGTCTCCGGGCAGGGGGTGAAGGTGGGGGTGGGCAGCTCTGTCCGTGGCTGCTAGGTTGAGACATTCTGGAAGGGTTCTGGTGCTGCTTTTATTACATCCTTCCATCTGGAAGACAGCTTAGTAAATCAAAGAAAACTACACAGAAAGCTGCAGATTTCATAGCGTGACCTCTGTGTATAGAGTTGCATTGGATTTGTTCAGCTGATTTCAGAAGGGTAGCCTTGAAAGCACAGGACAGAAAGTGAGATCTGTTGAGGAGAGACCACAGCTTGGGCATGGGCACAACCTGGCCAGGGCACAGACACCTCACGGAGCCAGCGTTTCGTGCTTTAGAGAATGCACACGGGGACAGAAACACGGAGCTGCGTAACACGGTGATGGGATGTTACAAGATGAAGAATAAATTCCTTGCTGACCCCCGCAGCAGGCAGTTTCTGCTTGGATTTGATCTGCATCGGATTTGATTATTTGGGTAGCTGTTGATAGAGGAGGAGGGGAAGAAAGGAAAATACAGAAGGCAGCGAGTTATGAAAATAGATCCTCATTTTTATCTGCAGCCTTTCCCGGTGGTTTAGGTGTGTGCACAGGTGTGAACAGCATACAAATTCCTAAGCATCTTTTGTTCTCAGCATCCGCTCTGTGTAACGTGTGCTCTCTCGCTCGGCTGCTGAGGCAGAGGCTCCAAGGGTGAGGGGCTGTCTGAGCTACGCAACGAGGTCTCCTCCCAGTCGTTTTCCTGAACTGGCCCATTTCTGGTGGCAGCCAGCCCTCCCCAGAGCCTCTGCCCGGCAGCCTCGACCCCCGCAGCTCACCTGCCTTCCTCTGCCTTGTTCTCTTCTCCCTCAATAGCTTTTGCAGAGCTGCAGACGGACATCAATGAATTAACCAGCGACCTGGATCGCTCCGGGATCCCCTACCTCGACTACCGGACGTATGCCATGAGGGTCCTTTTCCCTGGCATTGAGGACCATCCTGTCCTGCGGGAGCTGGAGGTAGGGAACAGGCTGTGCTCTGACCCTTCCGGGTTCCCCTGATCCCCAGAGTGAAACCCTGAAGCACCTTTACACCTTCCACACCAAACCTTATTAGAGGCAGTGGGGTTAGCAGGATGAGTTCATTTTAACTAAGCAGCTGGTGGTTTATCTCTGTAATGTGTTGCTTGATTCCTTTTGGTTTCTTCTCCCCAGTTACTTTTAATTGATAGATTTTTTTATTTTTATTTTTTTATATATTGCTATGAGCCAGCAGCAAAGCATGCCAGGTAAGTTATCAGTGTCCTCTTAAAGTCCTTAGCCACCTCACGGTGCAGGGGAGGGCGGTGAGCCTGGAGCATCCTCCTGCCTGGAGCATCCTCCTCTGCTGCTGCTGTTCCACGGCATGTCCACAGGAGGGCAAGCGCCGTGCCCAGGCATGGCCTGGCCTCCCCCTTAGCTGCGAGCAACCGCTTCCATCTCCTTGGTTTTTCCACCTGTATCTGTAAATACCTATGTAAGATTTTCACTGAGGATGTAGAAAGGTGGGTAACGTACAAGGGTCCATCCGATCACTTTGCCCAGGGGCCCTGTTCACCTGCAAGAGTATAAAAAAAATAAATGATGGTGCTTCACAAACATCATCTGGCAGGGAGTGTGGGGCTGCCACCCTCCACCTGGGTTGCCCAGAGGTACCAGGCTCTGCTCCCTCAGAGGCTGGTATTGCTCCAGTAAATCCTGAAAGTCCTGTTGCCTACACACAGACCAGGGGCTGGCCCAGCCATTCAGCCAGAGATGTAAGAGGAAGGAAATCTTGATTGCTCGTGCTCCATCCTTTGCTGCATTGCTTTTCCAGGCCAATATTAGTGGATTATCATCAATGCATCAACTCAGACGCCTCTCCAGTGGGCCACCAACACTGAGCAGTTGCTGTGGTGCTGGTGAAACTCACACAGGCTTTGAACCAGCCCCTCGCAGCCCATTCCTATGCCTGGAGTTTTCCAGTCCCACACATTCTGTTCACTGTTTAAATTGCCAAATAAGCTGGTGCTCTAGCAAACAAATATGAATGCTTTTTATTTGTTTTACTCATGAAAAACAGAATTGCAGAAGTGATAAATGTGTTGCCAATTACACAGTTGCTTAATTACATAACGTTAGTAAAACCAATACATAAGTCTCCAAGATGTTTGGTGAAGAGTTGCTTAATGTAGTTCATCATGTTCACTTGTAATAAATTACTTGAATCTGCAACTGGCTGAAAGCCTCAATTAATTTTTTACACTTGTCCCATAATAAAGCAATAGTCTAAATTAGTATTTAATTTACTTACAAGAGTGACACTTTTTGTGCAGAACAAGCAAAACTGTATGTCATTTATAGGGCTGTTAGCCTCAAAGCAGCAGCTTTGTGGCATGCAGAAAGTGCAGCTCAGAGCAGTGATTAAGAGGAACCATGCTGAATCTCTAGGGGAGGACAGAAAGGGGTGATACTTGTTCAGGAGACCGTGATCAGGGGGGTACTGAGACCCTGAGAGTGGGGTGGTGGCTTGTGCACCCAGAGTTGAACCATTCACCCCACCCGTCCTGATGGCAGAGTGACCCCGTGATGATGCGCGACTGCCCGTGGTCCCTTGGCCTCCTGTACCTTGGCTGATGGGTGTGCTCTGCTCCACCTCAGGTCCAAGGGAACGGGCAGCAGAGTGTGGAGAAGGCCTTGAAGCTCTTTGCTCAGCTGATCAACAACAAAGTCTTCCTGCTGACCTTCATCCGAACGCTGGAGCTGCAGCGCAGCTTCTCCATGCGCGATCGCGGCAACGTGGCCTCGCTCATCATGACGGGTCTGCAAGGCAAGCTGGAGTACGCCACCGACGTGCTGAAGCAGCTGCTCTCTGACCTCATTGAGAAGAACCTGGAAAACAAGAACCATCCCAAACTGCTCCTGCGCAGGTAACGCAGGGGGACGGGGCTGCGGGCGGGTCAGTGTGGTCCCCAGGGCTGGCACGGCCACGCTGCTGGTGGCATCTGGGGGCTCTGCAGGACCAGGGTGCTGATGTCAGAAAGAAAATCTTGCTGTCCATAGGGGACTTAGCATGACCCGTTCATTTCCTCATCTGTCTCCAGGTTGTGGGCTTAACCCCTCTCTGTGATTTCACAGACAGCCAAACAGGGTCTTAAATGTGATCCAGGAGATCTGTTGCCTCTGCTGCGAGTCTCTCTTGCTCATCATTTCCTGCCTTGCCCCAGCAGCACCCCTCTCCCCTGGCTTGGCTGAGAGCAGGTGATGATGCCACCAGCACTTGTCACCTCTGCTGCTTTCTCCCTGCCCTGCCTGAAACCACCTGACCCAGGTCCTGCTTCTCTCTCCTGGGTGTGCAGAGATGCCCAGTCCTGGGCAGAGCTGCGTCAGGGCAGCATCATGGTGGGGAAGTGAATGGCACAAAAACTGGAGCTCTCCATCACTGAGCAGCCTGACCTAGTTGGTTGGAGATGTCCCTGCTTATTGCAGGGGCATTGGACTAGATGACATTTAGAGGTCCCTTCCAACCCTGTACATTCTGTGATTCTATGATGATCACTTGCATGTTGCTGGTACCGAGCAGTGCCCTGTGAATCCAGGCAGGGAAAAGGAGGCATCACCTCGGGTACAGCAGGGATACAGTCATCTTACTGGACTTCAGGCTCTTAAGGGCAGGAGTCTCCCATGCGCTGTGGTATCATTGTGATGAGGAGAGTGTTAAAGACCTAGGGAAGAAAAGTACCTCTTGGGCAGGTGAATTGCCCCTGGAGCTGTCAGGGAAAGGCCAGCTGCCCAGCAAGGCTTGGTCCCCCTCCTGCTGGCAGCCAGGGTGCTCGTGTCACCTTCAGCCTCGTGTGTCTGAGCTACCTCAGAGGTATCAATGGGCTTTCTCCTCACAGCATCTGGGTCTGTCTGGATGGAGCAGCAGTGTTTTGTGGTTTGCAGTTGGAGGAAGGAGCTCAAGAATGGAGTAAGCAACTCACCCAGGTTCTGCTGGGAAATGGAGAAAGAAAAAGGGGGAAAAACTGTCAGTGTAGGCCAGAGCAGCAGCCACAAGTAAAAGGCTACCCCTGTTCTCTGTCGTGGGCCACCTGCATCTGTGTCCCTTTAGGTCCTGGCTGTGCTGCAGAGCCTGACCTTGGCCAGTGTCAGGAACATCCCCCTCCTGCCCCATCACCTGTGGCCCCACCAGCATCTTGCTGGAGCAGGTGGGTGGAGGCAAGGGGAGGATTTCACAGCTCTAGGAATATTTCAGGGATTCCTCCAGCCATAATGAATATACTTGACAGGAAATTGCTTTAAATCTGGCCGTGTTTGCGGAGGCAATAACTCATCTCGGAAAAGGAAGCCGTCTTAATTTCCCTGGTGGTTTGACGAGTCGCTGGGAAGGCATCTTCTGCCTCAGCCATCAATAATAACTTCACCGTGCTCCAAAAAACACACGGTTGGTGATCAGAGCTCTGCCCCCTCCTCCCCGCAGCACCCAGCAAAGAAGCAGAGCCATGGGCAATAGCAGCAGCATCGAAGCTGGCTGTCCCCTGCCAGGATTTGGCCATTTCATGGGATACCTGACCTGCAATGGCTCCAGGGTTAGAGCATTGACCACCTCTTTGGGAAACCTGGGCCAGGCTCTCACCACCCTCAGTGTAAAACATTTCTTCCTACTCCCCAGTCTAAACTTCCCTTCTTCTAGTTTAAAACCATCACCCTTTGTCCTGTCACTACAAGCCCTCTTATACTTCTGTCTGGAGCCTGTCCCAGCCCCGTACCCCATGGGGTCCCAGGTGCTGTTGGTGCACAGAACAGCCCAGGCTGGAACATCTTGCTCTGACTTAATAAGAAGTGATCAGCCACAAAGTGAGATAGTTGTGGGGTTTGGGGTTTTTTTTCCATTTTTTTGAGCTCTCTGGTGGCAGCAACTGATAATTGGCACTCAGTTCTTTCTCTCTTTCTTCCTCGTTTTCCCCTCTCTCTTTCTTCCATGACTACCCCTCGCGGGAGACAGCAAGAAAGTTGACATTAAATCAAATAGCTGCTCTGGTTCCTGGCACAGAGTACAGAACACAGCAGCTCAGAGACCTAGATAGAGCAGGGAAAATTAATAAAATACATACTTATTTTTTGCTTTCTCTCAGCTCTTTTTGTTTAGTTTTTGTTTTATTCCGGGTGCCTCAGAAAGCTGGTGGAGCAGCCACGTCGCTGGTTGCTGGCATCAGACTCCTTCAAAAAGTCATCTCTTCTGCTTTGCCCTTGTAAAGTGGTCAGTACGAGAAGGGTTTTCCCCAAGTCTAGAGGTTCTCCCCTGCCACGTTAATCTGTGGGAGCTTATATTTTTTATTTTTAGAGACATCTCTCTAACAGAGCTTCAGACACCAGCCCCGCGAGGGAGCAGAGCGATGCCGGCCAAGGGGCAGCACAAAGCCCTGCAGCAGCTCTCGCCGTGGCTCAGCAGAGCGCTCCCCACATAGCAGAGGCCAGGTCAGGGCTGGCTGACCCAGCATCCAGCACCGATCCCACACCAAAGGCAGAGGGGCCGGGGAGAGCATCTTCAGCAGCCTTGTTTGCAAGGAGCTGACAGTGCTCCTGCTGCACCCTCAGAGATGAAGGTTATGAGCAGCCCCTTTCCTCAGCCAGAGTAGTCAGTGATGATTAACTCAATTGTTGGCCATGCTGGGGACTGATGCTCTGCAAATAACAGTCAGTCTGGGTGGAGATGAGTGAGATTCAGTGCTTGAAAGCAAGGAGAGAGGGGATCTGACAGAGATGCTCCCAGGTGTTTCTGTTTGCTGTTCCATTCAGCTGATTTTGTGTTTCTGATAAAGAAATAGAAAGGAAAGGCTCAGGATAGGGGTGTCTAATACCCTTCCACACAGTACACCCCAACTTCTCTGTCACACCAGTTCCAGTTATTTTCATGGTGTGGGTGTCACTGTGAGCAGCCCATGGGTCAGGACACGGCATTACTTCACTGGTTGGGATGATCAGGAGGCTTGCCAGTTCTTAACTTAATATTCTATTAGCAAAGTAGTTTATTAAATTAATATTCACCCTGAAGTCCTGAATGTATAATTTTCTGAGTTTTTCACCTACTCTTTAGCTTGTTTCACTGGCTCTCCATTTTCCCTGGCTTGATGGCACAGCAGTGGGCTGGTGCCTCTCCTCCCTAATTGGGTGACTGAAATATTTTAAACAGGAGAACCATGTGTGTGTCAATTTGTAAGATGAATTTTTAGGCAGTTAATCAATTCAGGCTTAAATTCTTCGGGGATCTGCAGACATTTCCACAAATTCCTGGCAGATGTTGCAATCTGAAGAGTTGATGGATAATGTGACCCCAGGTCCGTTTACCGACTGGTGTCAGTTTTTGTTTGCTGAAATCTGTGGCTCCCATTTGTATTTGATCTGATTGACTTTGGGATCAACCCCTTTTGCTTCTGTAATGGGTGTTTTTCATTAAATGCCAGAGTTGTCAAACACAGAGGGTGCTGTATGAGTACATACCAGGAGGCAGTCCCAAATTCAGGGCAGCAGAGCAGATGGGAGAGGGTGGAGAAAACAGGTCCAGAGTGGGACGGTGGCTCGCTCTGTGTTGGGGTACGGGTGGGGACAGAGGCTTGGGGCATGGCTGTGCCCACTGGGCATCTCCTCAGCAGGTTGATGGCACGGCGATCATAAAGGCTGTTGGCAGGAATGGCACTGGGAGCATAGCTGCTTCCAAGGAGATGAAGCACCAGAGCAGGGTAGAGGTTGACCTGCTGGGAAGCAGCTCTGCAGAAGAGGATCTGGGAGTGCTGGTGGACAAGTTCACCATGAGCCAGCCCTGCCTGCCTTCCTGCCTGCTTGGCACCCATCCCCAGCATGAGCTGCGTAATTGGGGCTCCAAAGTGGACTGTGAGACACTCTGCCACCAACCAAGCCACCCTGTCCCAGGAAAAGAGGTTGTGCTACTTTGAAGGAAAGTCTCCTGGTCCTGCAGAGCCAGCGTTAAAAACTATCATTAGGAGCCATTGTATTGAAATTAGAGATAATCTTGGGCACAATGTGGGGAGAGGACACTGGGTGGGACTGGGGAGAAAGCTGCAATTTTGCTGCCATTGTCACTCTGCTGTCCCTGATTGCAAGGAACTGCTGCAAATCCCAGTGATTTACTGAGCCAGGCTGTAATTTGCACCACGTGCAAGAAGATGAGTGTTACCAGGCTCCCTGTCACCAGCCCCATCAGGGCTGTGATGGGCTGTCAGCTGGGCAAGCTGCTGTCAGCTCGGTGTGGTGAGGGGGAGGAGACAGCACTGGCCACATCCTGCTGCCTGCCAGCTCCAGGACACCGTCCTGGTTCAGAGCATCACAGGAGCCATGCCAGGGTGCAGTCAGGTGTTGCCACCTGAAGACATTTGAGGCCTCTGATGCGTGGTTTGGTTTTATACGTAACGTGCGTGTCCTCCTGGCTTCCCTAGGACCGAGTCAGTGGCTGAGAAGATGCTGACTAACTGGTTTGCCTTCCTTCTCCACAAGTTCCTCAAGGTAAGGTGGGATGGAGTTGAGACCCCGTTGTCACTTTGCTGACTCACCCCCCAGCCATCTCTGGGGTGAATGTGGGTTTAAAGTTCTTCAGTCAGACTCCAAGTCAAAAGATGTAGTAGCAAGGCAGGGGAAGTGGAAATCTGCTCAGAGATGCCTCTGTCTGGGGCTGCTGTTCCACGGGCTGAGCCAAGCTGTCACAGCCTCCATGCTCAGCCTTCTTCAACCCTCAGATCACCCGGTGTGATTCTCATGTAATGGAGTTTCTGTTGCACCTCTTTAGTACTTAGGAGAGATTCTCACATCTCCGTGCCTGGGCGTCCATGTTTTTTAACTTCATTTGTGGTTTTGGAAGCCCTGCAGAATTTGCTTCATGGGAGTGAACAGTGAGATCAAGATCTCAAATTCCTGGATTTTACAGCCATATGGATTCAGTAGAGTTTTACCAAGCCAAAGACAACAAACCCATCGAGCAGGGGAGCTCATGGTCTTGGCTGTCCTCTCCAGGAGCTGTGGGGGCTGAGCCTGGTTTGCACATGATGGAGCTAAAGATGGAGTCAATGGGACTGTGCCTCTGCTGAAGTGAATCCCGTGCAAAATCTCTGTGCAGGGCAGTGACTGTGGAGGAGATGCACCTTCACCCCTGTGCGAGTTTTGCTGTCTCTCTCGTTGTGTAGGAATGTGCTGGAGAGCCGCTCTTCATGCTCTACTGTGCCATCAAGCAGCAGATGGAGAAAGGTCCGATTGATGCCATCACAGGAGAAGCCCGTTACTCCCTCAGCGAGGACAAGCTGATCCGGCAGCAAATTGAGTACAAGACCCTGGTGAGTGAGCGGTGTAGAAGCTGCTCTTGAATCGCTTCTGTCCTCCCAGCTTGGACGTGAGCTGTTCTGGCCTTTAGACCAGTGATTAGGACACTGCCGTGAGGCATAAATATTACTGGTCCAATAAAGCCTGATGCTGGTAGACTCCTGCCCAAGTCAGGCATCTCCCTGACTTGCAGGTACCAGGAGCCTGAGCTCAGGTTTTTAAAGGCAGGGTTTGAGGGGAGTGTTTTATCTCCCTGTGCATTGGCCATTGCCCCCCCTGTAGCAAATGGAACAGCCATACAGGACTCTGAGCTTCCTAATCATTATAAAGATACACTTGATGCAATTAGGGATGCAGTGGGTTTTTAATGAGAGGGGGTTGTTGTGACACATGGTTGCAGTTCTCCTTGATGCTCGTCTGAAGCACTTTAGAGCACGGTGTGTTTCTCCTTCCCCTCCAGATCCTAAACTGTGTGAATCCGGACAACGAGAACAGTCCTGAGATCCCCGTGAAGGTGCTGAACTGTGATACCATCACTCAAGTCAAGGAGAAGATCCTCGATGCAGTATACAAAAACGTCCCATATTCACAAAGACCAAGAGCTGTTGACATGGACTTGGGTAGGAGCTTCCCTGCCTCATAGGAGGGGGAAGATCAGAGGGATTATCAGTGATTATGGGTGGGTTTTGCAGAGCTCGAGAACCAGGGCTCAGACGGCACAACGCCGCGCATGTTTCTGTCCCTAGAAGGCCTGGGCACTGCTCCTGCCCAGTGGGTTCTGAGCTCTGTGGGATCAGCAAATTGTCATTGACCACAGGGCAAATGATTCCTGAAGCCTCCTTCAGTCTGATGAGAATTTAGCTTTCTCTGGGTGCCTCTTCCCAGAGATGGGCTTTTCTACAGGCTCATCTGCGCAGTAATTAGTTGGGCCAGAAGCAGATAGAGCCTCTTGGTGCCTTTTCCCTCGCTGACCATCGTGTCTGCCTGGTTTTTGCCTCTCCCACAGAGTGGCGGCAGGGCCGGATAGCTCGTGTGGTCCTGCAAGATGAAGACATCACCACAAAAATTGAAGGAGATTGGAAGCGCTTGAACACCTTGATGCATTATCAGGTGAGAAAGCAGCCCCAGAGACAGCGCCCAGAAAGCTGCCAGGAGAAAGCAGAAACGTAATTCCCAAGTGTCTCTCTCATGGACCAAGACAGACAGGGAGGTCACATTTGTATGATCAACCAGAAGGGTTCAATGTGCTTACGCATTAGATGGGAAAGCAACCTTGACGTGGATCTTAAAGAAACTAACAGAGTTGAAAATTGGCTAAATTAAAACTGCCAGCCATGCCAGCGAGATGGAGGGAGCGGTGGCGAGGGCTGAGCTGCCGCTGCTGGAGGAGCAGGGCCAGGGGAGGGATGGCACGTGGGGCTCAGGTCTTCATGTTGGGGGGTCTGAGACAACCAGGAGTACAGCAGGGAGGGAAGAGGGGTCTCTGCCTTCCTTCAAAGCTTAGCAAACCCCACATGATCTGATGCCTAGAAGAAGCTGCAGCAGCAGCAGCTTCTCTCTCATACTTGTGATTTTCCTACGTGATGACTCTTGAGCATTGTGCAAGGAGTAAAGAAGGAAAACAGCAGATACTTCAAATGCTGTCACGTGGGAGAGTCGAGGGAGCACTGCAGGGAGGGACAAGATGAGGCCAGGTCAAGAAAAGGTGAATATCAAGAGCTACTTCTTGACAGTGACATCAAACCTTCTAAGTCCCAGACCTAATCTTTCAAGCCAAGTAACAGGAGTTTTGCCACTGCAGTCATAGAAACTGAAGCTGGAGAGCGAAGATGCTCCTGTTGTGCATTGGCCAAGGTGAGCGAGGTGACCTAAGAGGTTGTTGCCATCTTTAGCTTTGGCAGCATGTGTGCCCCAGCCCAGTCTGCCTTGGATGGGTGTGTATCTGATGGAAAGGGCTTCGTACGGTGTGCAAGAGATGGGAAGGGAGGTAAAGATGGAGCTGAGGAAGGTTTGGCTAAAGAGAATCAAAGGCTTTTACTCAAAGCCTGTCTGCAGCAGAGGATAACTGCATTAATTGGGACCTGTAACCTACTACTGTCCATCACAACCTACACAGAAGTGTTTAGTATTTAATCTGGCATCTTTCCCTGTTTATACACCGTCTCAAGTCCATCAGCGTGACTCATGCTGTGTAAGTTGAATGCGAGCCAGTATTGACAGGAGCCATATAATCAGGGAGCGAGGCAGAGAGAATGGCATAAATATGCAAAGTGCATGTAAAAAAGCACCTCCAGGGTCAACTTTTCCAAGCAGCCTGAAGGATTTAAACACAGATTACCGTAAAATGTCACAGGAGTTGTGCAGATGAATTCCATTGCTTCTAAAATCTGTTTTACCTGACAGTTGCAAGGAATTAACCAACATGCAGAGAAGCAGCGAGACTTTATTGTGCCTTGATCTTTAAAAGTCATCTTAAGGAAGGCGCGAGCGAACGCCGTGTTTGATGTGTGTCGGGTGCGAGGGGAGCGAGCACGTTCACTTTAGTGCCTGGGGGAAAACCCGAGCCACAAGTTTACCCTTAAAATAAACAAAATCCTCGCAGCACTCAAGATGCTGCAGCTCATCCTGCCATTTGAATGCCAGGTTTGCACTGGAACAAAGCAGAAGTTTGCTGCCAAGCATCCAGACAGGTACCATAGCTACGTGTCTCTCCCTGCTCTGGCCCGAGCTCTATGCAGCCCAACTGGGCTATTTCAGCTGTAAAAAGAAGCCAAGTTCCCTGCACTGCAACAGCAATCTTGTCGAGTCAGGGGTTTTGCCAGAAACAAACAGCGATTTTTTGGATATTTTGATTTTTTTTCAGTATTCCTACCAGGTTTTCTGCTGGTTGAGTAATAAATGTTTTTGTTAGGTATCAAAAATACAGATGCTTCAGGACTACACAGTAAAACAAACCTGTGGGCAAAAGCCCAGCGTAGAAGAGGGTATAAAATCATTTGAGTTTCAAGTGCTGCTGTCTCACTCTTTTAATGGGAGTGGTACATACAAACATAGGAAAAAAAAAGGTGTGCTTCAAGCCATGAAGATGAAATCCAGATTATCTCCATTTTTTTATTCAGAGCTATTGTGTCTTTATTCTGATCTGAAGGCAAAGTGATGTCTGGATTTGCCTGGTAGCTGGAGATGTGTAGCCTGTGTTTCCTTCAGAGAACACCAGGCATTTTGGGGTCCTTTGGAGAGCTGCTGTTCCCTGGCTGTAGGCGCTGGAACAAGGACCTGAAGCTGCCTGGTCCTCCCAGCCTTGTCCCTGCTCCCAGTTCCTGGGGTCTGTTTGCTCCACAGCCCCAATCCCTGCAGCTCCTGGGCTCAGACTCCTGCCAGGGACCCAGCCAGCCTGCCCTGCTCAGCAGGGCAGGGTGGGGAAGCTCTGTAGTTATTTAATTCCTTTAATTTCTCAGCTCCTCACTTGGCTGCTGGATTTTGACACGAGAACATTTGGGTTTTTTCCATATTTAGAATTATAAAAATATGTATATATCTGCATCGACCGAGAAAATGTATTTTTCATGGGCAGCCCGTGCATGTAAAAACCAGATTGGATTTTAAAAGAAATATTAATCTTTCTGTAATATTTTTGAACCACTTTATAGAAATCTATAGAGAACCGTATGCCTGCTGCTTATTTCTTCATTTATAAAAATAGAGGTATAGGCTAAATAGGTGTAATTCTTTGTTAAATTCTCTGGAACCTTTAAATTACATCGTAAGGAATTGTATTACATTTGTGCAGTATCCTTTTGGTTTCAGGCCTGTTAAACTCCATGGGAGAGTCTTGCCCCATGTGGCTTTACTCAAGAAAAATGAAACACTGAATTTAATATCAAATGATTTACAGTGGCTCATGCAGGGTTAAATCCAAGGCAGCAGAGCATGAATACCTGTCAGCCACTGCGAGTCTGGAAAGGCTGAGAGACTAGAAAACTTATTTTAAATGAAAAATTAGAAGCAAAGAGTGAAGGTTTGCATGTTAAAAATGAGACTCGGGAGCTGAGGGTGGCATGGAGCTGGCATCCCCACGACATCCTCACAGCATCCTCCCTACACCCGCCACGAGCGCTGGGTTACTGCACTGCAGCTCTCCCCGCTCCAGGTTTGACTTTTCTTTAAGGTGTTTTGTGCAGCTTTTCCAGCTCACAGAAGAATCGGGACGTGTATAAAGTTGTAAACCAGCCAGCCAGCTTTGCAGGCGTCTCTGGGGTTTTACAGGAGTGTGGCAACAGCAGAGCGAGATGGGAAACGAATGTGTCTTACATCTGATGCTAATTTGCACGCTGATATTTTTTAGCTGACAAGAGCCATTCGACCCAAAATTTAAAGAGTGGGAGTGCTCAGTGTGTGTGTGTGGAATTTTTAATGCCTCTCTCCCAGTTAACCACAGCCCTGGTGGAAGCAGATCCGGCACAGCAGCCGGGGGAGCTGCTGCCTCCGTGGGAACACCCTGGGCGGCCGGCACGCTCTGGTTTCTCCCTGGTGAAATTGAAGTGGCAGCTAATAACAGGCTAAGAAAATAATATCACCCACTGATTGTTTCTTCCACTGACTTAATAAATTGGATGAAGTGAGGCAGGAGCAGAAGAGGAAATAACAGAGGTGTTTGAAGTGTTTTCCTTAGAAATATCTCACTTTTGTACTGAGAAACACAAGTGACTATTATTTCCACTATCACCAGCAATAATAATAACTCACATTTACATGAAACCTTTCATCTGAATGGAACCCAAAGCATTGAAGGCAGCGAAGATCCCTCTGTGCAGGTCACCTCGTGACAGCAGGCATTGTACAAACGCCCCTTCTGCTGAGGGGGGACCAAAATCCAGCTGCTGCCTCCCACCTATGGTCAGCGCCAAGTCCTTCACGGGACTCCTGGCAAATAATGGGGGACTTAGCCCCAGAAGCAATTTCTCCAGCATGAAAAGGCATTTCTTTTGTGCAGCTCCTCTAAATGATTTCACTGGCTGGGCCCCAGCAGCTCCCTCAGCCCGTGAGATGCGGTGGCTCCTCTCTCTGCTCCCTCATTGTGCTGCACCACAGGCCACGAGCTCAAAATTAAAAGATACTCAGGCCCGTTCCCTGGAAACCTGCAGACTCTTAATTAAGGGAAATAAGTTAAAAAACTTCCAGCAACGACTAGATTTATAGGGAGGATAAAATTAAACATGGCTACTAAAATCTGCTGTAACAAAATCTTGTTAGCACTAATGTTCATTTATAGTTGGCTTTCCCAGCCTTTAATTCCTTCTCTGGTGCAGTGGAGGGACTGACAATTTAATACCCTGAAAGATGGCTTTATGACTTGCTCAGCTGTAAATCAAACTTTTAAAGTTCGTAAAAATTGCTAAAATAAAAAATGGTTTAATAGGAATGTTTTATGGTCCATAACGTCGTTATAGCCGGTTTATTCCCTCTGCATTGTTACGTTAATTAGATCACAACAATTCTTGAGATTCTCATTTTTATTGGATCAAACGTAATCTTAAATCAGAACAACCAAAACCATCTTCAGTACATCTTTTTGATTTATTGCTCCTTTTCTTCAGTCACTTGCTCTAGAGCTGCTGCTGGTGGCTCAGCGGGGAGCTTGGGCAGCCCGGGACTGGCCGGTGGGATCAGTGCCCGTGCCCTCAGGATCCCTGTCCCTGCCAACAGCCCCTGCCCAGCCGAGCTCTGGAGCTTCTGCGTCTGCTGGATGAGCAGCTGGTGATGGCTGTGTGGATGGCAGATCTCGCTGACCTTCTCCTCTCTTCTTTTGCCTCCCCAGGTGTCAGACCGCTCAGTCGTGGCTCTCGTTCCCAAGCAAACCTCCTCCTACAATATTCCTGCCTCCGCCAGTATATCCCGGACCTCTATTAGTAGATACGGTAAGAAGCAGAGTTAAGGGCATTAAGATAGCAATGGGCTTTGCTCCTGCTGCTCGTTTCCAGCCAGCTTGAGCGAGGCGTGACGCCAGCACGTCGCGCATCACAGCTTTCCGTGAGAGTTATCTGATGGGGCTGGTGTTGAAGCTGCCTTTGTTGCAGGAAGGCAACAACTTAAGGGAATTAGATGTGGAAAAAGCAGCAGGTTCCCCCAAATAACCCCATCAGCCAAAATGAACAGAATGCACGTGCCAGACAAAAATGTCCTTGGCTAGTGGGTTTTTTGCAAAGGCTTTTCCATCTGTGAGCAGAACAGCAAAAAGATCAGAGCAGCTGAGAGCAGGGAAAGGGAAGTGTCAGGCCCACGAGCAGCCTCTGGAATTGTGGGTCTTGGAAAAGCCCGGCTCAAAACCCCCTTTGGTACAGAGGGGCCAGATACTGCAGAGCACCCATGGGGATCCCACTGTGGGAGGGCAGCTTTGGGTCCCTTGTATGTGAGCAGGGGCTGCGTGAGAAGAACACCCAATTCCTTCATCTGTTTCTTTTCTAAGTGAAGGATCCTGAGTTCTTAGCTAATGGGTCAAAAACGGGGAGCAGCAATCTTAACTCGGCATGCTCGGATGTGCCCGCCTGGGAATCTGTTATTTGCATAATAGCAGGACTCGGCACTTCGCAGAGGGTCCCCGAGGATGCTGCAGCCCAAGGAAATGAGGCAGTGAGGTGCCAGGTGTACATTTACAGCACTAAATCCACAATAATGGTAATAATAAACTTCCATAAAAGGCAGCAGTGGCAAAATCTCTAGTGCACTGATCTTTCGTTATCTTTCATTTTACTGAGTGTTTTACAAATGAGAGGTCTCCTGACAAACCCATCTCCTGCTCTTTGTTTATAGCTCCCGAAATAATATTGGGGTTTTTTGGGTTTTTGGTTTTTTTTTTCCTTGAGAAAAGGTTCTGAAGAGCCATCCACAGGCGAGTCTGTAGACAAAAGCCAGGAGAAGAGTCCTTTCCCCCAGTGGGGTGTAGTCCACCCGAGTTCCCAGTATTTCCCACACTTCAGGTGATGGAAACACCACGGCTGGGTCACAACCTGAATCCTTGGTGCTCATTGATCTATGTCAGGTGGAAAAGCTTTTGCAGAGTACCAGTATGAACTATGGTTGCTCATGTAGAGATTAATACTTCTAATTGCGCAGACGGAATTTAAATGAGGTACTTATTTACTTCCCCTGTTATATATCAGTACAGAGCTGTGGTTAAAAATAGAATTGCTAGATGCTTCCCGAGCTGTCCCCCTGTCTGTCTCCTTAATTATATCAGTTGGAGTACTCATTTATCTAAGCCTTAATCAGGGATGAAAATCCAGCTAGTTTGGTAATGACTTGCCTATTTCCCTCGGCTGATTTATGATTGATCCCCTTACTCTCGGTGAGGAGGGTGAGCTGCAAATTGGAGGCAAAACTTGAGGAAAATGCAAAAGGTTCCCAAAGAACGAAGAAATTTAGGGAGAGTAAAAAACCCAGCGGCGCTTGGTTGTGCTACTCAGCCCTGTGTCTTGCCTTGGAGACATCACAGTTGGGGTCCAGAGAGGCACCTTCTTTGGGACATTAAATATAGCTCACATCCCTCTGTGGTTCCTTGAGCAATTAAGGGAGAGGGAGAAACCTTTGTCTGCTTCCCTTGGAGATCCCTTTTCCCTGCTGGGGAGGAGGGACCCCCCCAGCCCTGTGGGCAGCACAGCCAGGATGCAGGAGTGGCCTCGGGCTCTGCCATGGGTGCTCAACTTGAGTGCCCTTATTGCTCTGATGAAAGCTTCAAGAACAAGAAGAGCAGTTTCTTCTGCTCTTTGTGCTGGTGGTTCCGGGCAGCTTGTTACTATTTACAAAATACTGATGTCAGGACTTTGGTGCTGCAGAAGTTGGTGCTGTGAGCTCTAACTCAGGGAGGAATCTTGTGTGGACCTGGATTATTGAGTTCATGTAAGTAAAGGATGTGAGCGGAACAGAAAAATCCCGTGGCTGAGTGTGAAAAAGGAAAGGCTCAAGCCTGAGGGACCAAGGTGTATCTTTGGCAAATGCCAAATTTTGTTGGTGCCTGGGTGGAGTTCCATTTTGTTGCCCCTTAAAAAAAACAGTTCATATGATTTTGGGATTAGTGAGCACGGTGGCATCACTGAGAGGAGACAGGGAAATGAAAAGGGGGGTTGCTTTGAGTGTGACCAACTTCTCTCCCCATCATTCAGACTCCACCTTCCGCTACACTGGCAGCCCCGACAGCCTGCGCTCCCGGGCCCCCATGATCACCCCTGACCTGGAGAGTGGCGTCAAGGTCTGGCACTTGGTCAAAAACCACGACCATGGAGACCAGAAGGAAGGAGACCGGGGCAGTAAGATGGTGTCCGAGATCTACCTGACCAGGCTGTTAGCTACAAAGGTAACTGCCACGTGCTAAATTCACTTGGGAAATGCGAGGTCCCTCTGGACACACTTGCCAGGGGTCCTGTGCAGTCCCCAGTGATGCTCAGCTCCCCAGGGGGGACTGTCCCTGTCCATCTTTCCTGAGCATCAGGGGCTGGGTGGCTCCTAGAGCAGCAACAGAAACAGAGCCCAGATTTCCTCACCCTGTAAGGTGATGGCTGCAATACTTCATTCTTCTGTTCACCATTAAAGCACAAAGAGCTGGAGGAGATGCAGCAGCGCCTGTAAATATTTAACTGGTTTCCTTTGTCAGAGAGAGTTTCCCTGCCTTTCACTGTGTGTTCATCACTAACACAGATTTCCTTTTGACAGCAAAAGACATTTTTTTCAGGTTAGAAATAAAGAGTAAGCGCAGCCGTGAGTAGCTGCAGGCTGGAGCCTTCCCCTGGGGTCCTCTGGCAGCGCAGTCAGACCCCGACCTTACCTATCCCTGTGGGGCGCAGGGCGGCACTTTGCGGGGCTGTGCAGAGCTGGCAACACCATCTGGCATCTCCTCCTGCCACCACTGCTTAGCCAAGCGTGCGCCCGTCCCTTCCTTCACCTTCTCGGTTGCTGCTCCCACCAGGGTACGCTGCAGAAATTCGTGGACGACTTGTTTGAGACGCTGTTCAGCACGGTGCACCGCGGCAGCGCGCTCCCGCTCGCCATCAAGTACATGTTCGATTTCCTGGACGAGCAGGCGGATAAGCACGGCATCCACGACACCGACGTGAGGCACACGTGGAAGAGCAATTGGTAAGAACGGAGCAGGAGGGTGGAAGGAAGGGGGCAGACCTGAGTATTGAGCAATTATCTGTGTCCCGGGGAAAAACAGAGATGGGGAAGAGCTTTGGGAATCATAGAATCGTCAGGGTTGGAAGGGACCTTAAAGATCATCTCATTCCAACCCCCCACCATGGGCAGGGACATCTCCCACTAGAGCAGGGTGCTCAGAGCCCCATCCAGCCTGACCTTAAAACTTCCAGGGATGGGGCTTCCACCACCTCTCTGGGCAACGGGGTCCAGTGTCTCACCACCCTCATGGTGAAGAAATTCTTCCTAATGTCCAATCTGAATCTACCCACCTCTAGTTTAGATCCATTCCATCCAGTCCTACCCGACAGCCTAAAAAGTCCCTCCCCAGCTTTCTTGTAGCCCCCTTAAGAT